>BSBN01001243.1:0-127500 GCA_027924645.1 Cunninghamia lanceolata | reverse complement strand
TTGGGCTCTCTTCTTGCCTGGAATGATTCTCATTTCTTCATTTGCTATCTTTTTTATTCATGGTGTGAATCTTTAAGTCTGATATTAGGGGTATTGCAATAATATTGTTTTGTATTTTTATTTTTAAGTGCCTATTGTTTGATTTATGTCAAAGTTAAGATTTTTGCACAGAGTTTGAAATTCTTTCCCACCCATCCCCGTGTGGAGAAGTTTTTCATTGATGTCAGGATAAGGGAAGAGTTTGTTCATGCTTGTTGTCAGTTGTGTTTATGTTCATGTATTGATGTCTAAACATGTTGCCTTCACAAGGTTAATCTAAAGTTGATCATGTCCTAATCATGTCCTAATCCTAATTGTTGGATGTTGACTTTCAGTGATGGATGATATGGCTGCATATGTTAGTGCCTTCACCTCATAGAACACTCACTTCATTTAGACACCATTTGTTTGATCATAGTTCAAGGAATGCAGACATCAAGGATTTGTAGGTTAAAGTCTCTCACAGGTTGCTTCTTGCAGGACACCAAGGTCATCTTATGGCATGAGGATGTCTTCATCAGGGGTTAAATGAGATCAAGGAATTGTTATATTATGATGTTGATTGGTGTCTCAATGTCAGAATAGTATGCTTCTTCACAAGATCTTATAATTGTCAAGAGATATGCATCTCATGCAGTAAAATTCATGGTGGTTGGTGTTGCTGATCAATACTTGTTTGATAAGCTATATGGTTATCATTAAGACATGGTGATTTGAAGGTTGGTATGATGTTTGAGTTGATGCATTGTCATAAGACATGGAAGAGTTTGCTTTTTGATATGATGATGGTTTCATGATGCCTTCTTACTTTCATGTTTGGTTTGGGTGGTAATGATGCTATGTTGACCTTTCATATGTTGAGGAGGATGGTGTATCACACATATTGGATGATGTGTCACACTGACTTCACAAGTTGATCCTCTTCAGTTGATCATGTTCTAAGCCCGTCATCCTTTATAAACCTTTTTGTTTTGTTTTTAGGTTGACCTCTAATTGTAGGTAATCAACTTAAAAGTTACCCATTGAAGGGTTGTCACAACATGTATCTAACTAGCCGCTTTCATATAAGACCGGTTACTCTGATTATCCTTCTTTGATCGAGCCCGCTTAAAGGAATCAATGGCAGTGTTTCAAAGATGCAAAGGTGCCATACTCCAATCGAAAGGTCAGAGTTTAAAGTGAGTTTGAATTGAAATGACTATTCTTTTGATCAAAATTTGTTGGGTAGTTACATACGAGGATCTCTAACTGCTTAAATAGTTTTCTTACCAAACTACCGAGGGTTAGGGAGTTTAGTTGCATGCTTTGTATGTTGTCTATAGTGGAGATAGTCAGTGTGTTGGGTATGGGAGAGGCATGTCTTCATGTCTATATGTATATCATATCATTTGGTCAAGTGTGGTGAGTTTAAAAAGCATTAAAACAAAAGCACATGAGAACATATGGTGGTTGCCTTCACAGTAAAGATGGTCTTTATATTCGTCAAGGAAATATTATTTTGGTCTGCTTAAGAGCTGATGGAGATTTACAAATGAATGGAGGAGGTTTTACCTATGAGATATGGTGTGCTATCTTCAGAAGGTAAGATTTTCTTATGCAGTTGAATCTCTGTTGTATTGATTTGCAATGTAAGGAGAAAGATACAAATTTCATAAGATGGTGTTATGTGTAAAGGTTTGAATGAAAGGTCAAATGTTTGTCTCTTATGTTCTTGCAGTGAAATGATCAAATATTTGTCACCCTTGTTATCATCATTTATTGTATTTAAATAGATTTTGTAAAGGAAGAATTGATTAGTTAAGATTTGTGATGTATGGTTGATTGGTTCTTGATAATACTGATACTCTTGGAAGCTCTTGTAAGTGAGATTTATTTTGAGAACATAGTGGGGTTGGATACATATTGCATCATGATAGTATTGTGATCAGAAGTTCATCTTTTTGTACTACTCTTTTGTAATCTTGACAAAGGAGACACAGGCTATGTAATAGTGCTTGTTTGCACAAAGATTGTCAAACTTGTATAAGAGGAGAGATTAGGGTTTTGGAGCTATATATGTTATTGCATTGTAATGAATCAGGGCAACCCCTTGAATTGAGTCTTTTCTTTCTTTCTCACTTGATTGTCCAATAGCCAGTGAGGTACATTCTGCCAGTGAGGCATATTCATGTCAGTTAGACACATTTGTATTTGCTAGTGAGGCATCCAAAAACTAGTGAGGTACATTCTACCAGTGAGGCATATTCATGTTAGTGAGACATATTTGTATTTGCCAGTGAGGTATTTTTATGTAGCTAGTGAGGCATGATTCTGAATAAGCCAATGAGACATTTACTGAGTGGTTTTTCTACCCCATGAGGGTTTTCCACTCCTAAAATCTTTGTGTTATGGTCTCATTTGATGCATGGTTCATTTGTCCTTCATACTTGAATGCTTAGTTCTTTAAAGCACAGTTTCTTGCTTTGATAAAGTCTCAGATCAGCATCATTACTTTCTAATTTTTAAATTTTCAAATGAAGTGTTTTTATCTACAACACTGATTCACCCCCCCTCTCAATGTTGTCTGTACTCCAACAAGTGGTATCAGAGCATACGTTCCCTATAGGAGTCTAACAGGCTTGGGTAGGTCCTGATAGTGGAGTACCATGGGAAAGTGTAAAATAAATAGAGAAAAGAAGGATGCCAAACAAAGAGAAGTTGTAAAACAAGCCCCAGTCAAATCAAGAAATAAGTTGTTACATGAGTCACCCTTGAAAGTTGATACAAAGTGTAAGAAAATGATTTCATTGTTAAGATTAATGATGCAAAAGGAGATCTCTTTGCAAATGAACATGGACAGGAGTTAGATGAAGATAAATGTGAAGTAGATATTGAAGGTGAACACTTGTGTGCCCTGGATATATAATCAAGCAAATTAGAAAAGAGAATAAGAGATTGGAAGATCAGCTTCAACAAGAAAAAGATTCAAAAGACAAGGTATGTTCAGATTTGGCAAAAGTTTCTTTAGAGTTTGAAGAGGCAAGAAATCAGATTGTTAACTTAAAGAGTCAAGTTGATGAGTCAAACAAACTAATTATTAGTCTAAAGACAAAAGTAGAAGAAGCCAAAAGAGTGGTTGACTTCACAAAATCTGATCTTGAAATTAAGACTAGTGAATGCTTAAAACTAGAGAAAGAAATAGTTTCTTTGAAGGAGTTAGAAAAGGCATCTTCTAAATTGCACAAGAATCTTCAATTTGAAAAGAGTACTGACTGCCTGAATGACATGTTGAGCAAGCAAAAACATTACAGGGATACTACAGGTCTAGGTTATGAAGAAGGACATTATTCTAAAGTTAGGAATGCTCCTAGGAAGGAAATTGATCTAGGATATCATGTTGCTACTCCTGAGGACAAGAAAAAGAAAGAAGACAAAGGAAGAGGAACTATCAAGTTCACAGGATTCCCACCTGTCAGGCAATATCATTAGTAAGGTACAACTACCCTCAGTTTCATGGTTATTTCTATTCTTTCCATATCTATGGTCATAGGGCAAAGGATTGTTGGATGACTGCAAATAAAATGGGTTATAATAAGAACTCCTTTGAATGTCAAATAGAAGAAACAAAGTCATGTGCTATAGATGTCATAATTGTGGGCATATTGCTAGGTTTTGTAAGAATGATCAAATGAAATCAGTCAATTACCATAAGATGGTTTGGAGAAGAAAACAAGTGAAAGAAAATATTGAGCCTAATCTTGTGCATACTGCACAAGAAACATGCTTAACAACTTAAAGAGAAGCATAAAGATAGGGGGAGTTGTCAAATGTTTCATTTCTTAAACCCCAAGGAAGTTTAGTAGGTGTTTTGGTAGGTTGCATGATCATATTATTCCTATCTCCTCACATCTTGTGTGATCCTTATCTTTGGTCAGCAGTTATCAAGAAGATTTGAGTAGTGTCATATGTCAGATGTCTGCATCAGGTATAAAATGAGAGATGATGCAAGGTTCATGACAAGGTGCATGTTCATGTATGTATCAAAACATGATGTAGGAGATGTCTTCGTTATGCCTTTAGGATCCTCATTCAGTGGTGTGGAGTTGCTCCATGTTTCTTGTGCATCCATGTACTTCATATGCAAGGCTCATGTTATTAGTCACCTTGATAACTTTGTATGCAGTTTGTCATGGTGACATGATGGAGTTGTTCATTCAGGTCTGATGATTCCTAATAGTGGTATATATACAAGTGCAGATCTTTGATGTCTTGTAAGATGATATTCATGCCATGCTAATCAGGGGTCATGCATGCATGTTGTCTTGAGTTCATGTTGTTCATTGATGAGGAGTTTGCTATCTAAGACATGTTTTTAGGAGATTGGAGGTCATCTTCAATGTGGTCTTCATGACAAATGTCTCATCAAATTTGGGCTTCATCCATGAGGGAGCAAATGCTTACTGTAAAAGGGAAAAGGGCTCAAAATGTTCAAGTTGCAGTCTCTGCCTTTCTCAACTAGCATCTTGTTTTGTCTTGAACATCATAACTTCTCTTCATGATGTGTAGAGTGCAGAGTGGACAGTCATTAAACAATTTTTGTAATGGTTTGTGAACAGGACAGTTGTTGATGGAAGCTATGGATGGCAAAAGACAGTGTTTTTAAGGTTCTTGGAGATTAGGACAGTGACCCTTTTCAGTCTCTTGCTTGTTGATAGTACTTTTGTGATAGTGGACTGGTAAAAGTGGTGAAATGGTTGCATAGATGCATATAGGAATGCATAGTTGCAATGATTATTATTTTTAGATCTTTCACTATAAAAACTCAAAGTATACATTAGAAATCTAATATTGTTGAAGGATAACAAGACAATTTATTCATGACAAACATGAGGAATTTATACTAAGTTTATCTAAAGGTTTGCAATAATGGCTTTAAAATCTTTCTTTATGTGAACAAAGGTTTGAGAAGAGTAGGGTTAATCAGTAATGCTGACCTACTTCTTGGGACTTATGCTAAGGAGGCTTTCAATGACAGTATTTTCACTTTCTATGCTCTCCTTTAGGAAACAGTTCAAGGAAATTTTGCATGATACAATAATAAGTATTTCTGGTCATTCTTTTACTTATTACAGTTGCTTTAGTATTAGTGAAGTTCCTTGTTGCAGTAACTTTCTTATTTGAGAGATTTAAATGATCACAAAGCCAAATGCAAGTACCTTTAATGTGTATGCAATGTTATGTTCCCCTACTCAGGTATATGATGTCAGGAGTACAGTGATCTCGAGCCATTTGTTGTTTGGATTTTGTGTCTATCATTCTTGTTCTCTTTGGTGAAATGGTTGTTAGATCAATGAAGTAAATTGAATACATAGATAATGATTTAAAATAGCAGAAATCAGGGCAGTACATATGATGCTTCATTCTTCTTCACTGATCATTCTTTTCTTTCACTGTGATTGCTTTGTGCTATCAAATGAAGTGGTTTTGTGTAGTGTTTCCAATAAACAGGTCTTGGAACAGGGTATGGAGTTTATGTGGTTATCAATATGATCAATGTGAACTTTGGCGTTACCAGTGTTTGGTTTATCTCCTTCAATTGAATGGAATCCCGATCCTAATAGTAACCTCTGACTAGAGCAATGAAAGACAGTGATATTGAAATGGTAACAATGGAATATCAGTTGTTGCATTAGTGGTCATTTTTTTTTCTTCTGAGGTCCTGCAAAGACAATATAAGTTGTCATGGAACAATGGAAATTATAATATTAAGAGAGGCATATTTTTTAGATCAGAGTTTAGTGAGTTTGCAGGGGTTTCCTTCTTCATCTTATGAAGACCAATTTTGTTTGACATGAAAGTTGTCTTCTACTGCCAAGACAGTGAATGATATCTCAGTGATGCACAATTTATGATACAATTCTTCTGTGGTGCAAGTTTTTGTTGCATACTTTGATAATATTGATACTCTTGGAAGCTCTTGTAAGTGAGATTTATTTTGAGAACATAGTGGGGTTGGATACATATTGCGTCAAGATAGCATTGTGATCAAAAGTTCATCTTTTTGTACTATTCTTTTGTAATCTTGACAAAGGAGACACAGCCTATGTAATAGTGCTTGTTTGTACAAAGATTGTCAAACTTGTATAAGAGGAGAAATTAGGGTTTTGGAGCTATATATGTTATTGCATTATAATGAATCAGGGCAACCCCCTGAATTGAGTATTTTCTTTCTTGCTCACCTAATTGTCCAATAGCCAGTGAGTTACATTCTACCAGTGAGGCATATTCATGTCAGTGAGACACATTTGTATTTGCTAGTGAGGCATCCAAAAGCCAGTGAGGTGCATTCTGCCAATGAGGCATATTCATGTCAGTGAGACATATTTGTATTTGCCAGTGAGGCATTTTTATGTAGCGAGTGAGGCATTTACTGAGTGGTTTTTCTACCCCATGAGGGTTTTCCACTCCTGAAATCTTTGTGTTATGGTCTCATTTGATGCATGGTTCATTTGTCCTTCATACTTGAATGTTCAGTTCTTTAAAGCACAGTTTCTTGCTTTGATAAAGTCTCAGATCAACATCATTACTTTCTAATTTTTAAAGTTTCAAATGAAGTGTTTTTATCTACAACACTGATTCACCCCCCCTCTTAGTGTTGTCTGTACTCCAACACCCTGTGTGTTACCTAACGTCACCCTGCCAAGTTGTATGCTCGGGTACCACTTGGAGTTACTCCTCACAGGCTGGGTTTTAATGCCAATTAATTGGAAGGTATTGAAGTAAATGAAAAAGCAAGAGATGAAAATACAGATGAAAAGGGAAAAACATATAGTGAAGTCATGAATGGAGACAATGCCTCGGCTCTGAAAAAGATGTTAGCTTTGAGGTGCAGCAGCTGGTCGGAGCTGACGATGGAGTCACCGGTGAAGAGCTCCACAGAGAAGAAGCAAGAGACCTCAAAAAAGGTGAGGCCTTCTCATTGCCAAGGAAACTTGTTTTGAGCCCTAATGAAGGAATGCAAAAAGAAATCAATAGTGAAGAAAAAAGGTCAAAAAATGTTGCTGTTTTCTATACATGTGTTAACATAGATAAGCTTCCTTCACGAAACTTCTTCGATAATTGGCTGGCCTCTGTTTGGGGAAGAAAATTAGGTATTCAAATCTCATTTTGTAGAATGGTTCATCATGGCCTTTTCATTATTTTCTTTAGGTTCTTGAAAGGAACTACTGGAATATAGGGCAAGCTGTATTTAAACCCTTCCCATGGGCCCCAGAAACTTCTAAGGAAGAAATACAATTCTATTCTACCCCTAAATGGATTATAATAAAAAATGTGCCTGCTCAAGTTTGGAGGTTTTTACCCTAGCTAGTTAAACCCATTGGGAAGATCATTAAAATTGATGAAACACGAATGACTCTACCCCACATGGATGCTAGAATCCTAATGGCCTTAAACATAGGGACCCTTATTCCGGGGGTCTTGGAAATTTAGTTGGCAAATAAAATAGTTTCTTGTGAAGTGGTAGGGCTTGGTGGTCTTAATTCATGTTTTCTTTGCAAACTGGAGGGGTATAAAAAAAGGGACTGCCCTGTTTTGAAATCTAGAAAATTCAAAGAAGATCTAAATTTTGAAGTTAGAGATAAATATGTTAACATTGAAGGGACCTTTGTCCCTGGCCCCGATCCCCCTAATAAAGTTCCTTCTTATGTAGACCCTCCTATTGTTGAAACTGTTGAATCCTTCCATACCCTTATAGAGAAAAATAATGAAGTTTTGGGCAATACCTCGGCTCCTATAAATGTTGAAAATCAGGAAGGTAATAGGGTGCCCTCTGGGTTAAAAGAAGGGGGTGCGACAACCTTTGACCTCAAAGATAAAGATTCAGTTATGTATGATTCTGATGAAACCATTGAAGACCTCCCTGAGGACCATGAGGATGGTAACAAAATCTATGATAATAACTATTTTGAAAATCCCTGTTTTGAGTCTCAAGTTATGGACTCCCAACCTGCTCCCTAGGGAGCTTCTACTGTGGATGGTTCCCCCTGAAGTCCTTGATACCTTGGTGGGATTACCCTCTGACTCTGTTAGGGCCAATGAGCTGCTTAAAGAGAAAAAAATGCTAAGGAAAAAAAAGAATGCATAGGAGCTAGCCCTAGAAAAAATTAGAGAGGTTGCAGCCCAGAGAGCGATTAGATCTTTTGAAAGAGAAATTATTAAAGAAGAATGTAGAAGACCCTAAGAGAGTGGCATTAGAGCTTCAAAAAATTAATAAATTGAAAGTTAATAGTAATTGTGGTGATGGCAAAGCCCAAGACTTAAATCTAGAGATTATTGGTTTGTCCCATGATGTGACCGACAAAAAGGAAGAAGAGAATAAGAAGAGGAAAATAGTGAGTAGACCAATTATTCCACTAAGCCAAGAAAAAAGGCAAAGATGATAATTTGCCCAAGTGTTTTGATAGATTATACAGTGGGAATAGATAACATTCAACTTAACCCTCCTGAATGAAAGATTTGCATTGTTTCAGTTGGAATGTGAGGGGATTAGAATCTCCTGATAGAAAATATGTGGTTAGAGACTTTTGTAACAAAAATAAGAATATGGATACCTTGTTCCTTCAATAGGTGAAATCAGTTGGGTTCACTCTAGAAAACACTCTAAAGTTTATTTGGAGAGAAGCTATTGCCTTCTCCTCCAAGCAATATGATAAGGGGAAAGGGGGCAATTTTATCCTGATTAATAGAAAATGGGAGAGTTTCAGCACTTAGTATGGGCACTCCTCTTGTGGTAGGTGTGTCTGAGTGGTCTTAGAGGTAGGTGATGCAAAATTTGGCATTTGCTCCATTTATGCACCTAATGAGTACTTCCATAGAGCCGGTCTATGGGAGTGGATGGCAAATGATTTGCCTAAAGTGCCATGGATTATTGGAGGTGACTTAAATATGATTGAGCACAAGATAAGAAAGGAGGAATCTCTCTTAAGTGGAAAGGAAATGAAATATTTTTTTGGGATAGACTAAAAAGATCCTTGAAACTATTTGACACCTTGGGTGGCTTGAGGGAGAATAGTAGCGGTATTTGGTTTTCTTGGTGCAACAACCAGAAAGGGAATAGGAGGATTCATTGTAGATTAGACAGATTTTATGCAAACACAGATTTCTTACACTTTTAGTGTGAGAGCAATTGCAACCTAGTCTAGGTTCCTAATGCTTTGTCCGACCATCATCCTATCAAGGCTATAATCTCTATCAACAATCAGACCAGAGAAACCAAGTCTCCAAAGGATTGTAGCTTTAAGTTGAATTGCTCCTTATTATTGGATGAAGACTGCATGAGTGGTATCTTTACCCTGAGAAGGTTATGCAAAACCAGTGCTTCTTCTTCCAATCCTATTCAACTCTAGAATAAGTTTATTAGCTCCTGTAGTCTAGTTTTTAAAACTATTGATAAAAAATATGCTTTGGATAGGAGAGAGGAATTGCAGTGCAAAAGGAATTTTTAGAGCTAGAGGAGAAAGTGCAAGAGAATCATAATGTAGAAGACCTATATGTGGAATTAGGGGAAGTAAAACATAGATTAAGACAAGTGAAGATTAGGAGAGCCCAAGGTGCTAGGGTAAGAGCCAAAATGAACTAGCTAAGAGATGGGGACAGTGGTACCAAATACTTCTTTGATCTCCTTAAGTTTAAGAATTTAAAGGAGAAAATAGGACCTATTTTAGAAGAAGAGAAATGGTTCCATAAGGATGAGGATATTAAGGAAATATTTAGATACTTTTATGAAAATCTTTTCAAGGCTGAGGATAATTCAGAAGGCTGTAAGGAAGCTCAAGATTTTTGCATGAGAATTTGTACCAAGAAAGTAGATGCAGGAATGAGACAAGCAATTAATGTAGACATAACAAAAAAAGAGATAGAAGATGCTATAAAATCCATGGAGAATGGTAAATCTTCTAGTCTAGATGGTTTGCCAGTTGAATTTTATAAAGCTAACTTATCTTGGATAGTTGATGACTTGTGGGAATTGTATCATGAAGCCATTAAGCAAGGTTCTTTGGGGAAAGAAATTAATAGAGGTATTATCAGATTGCTACCTAAAAATGGAGATAAAGCTAACATCAGGAATTGGAGGCCAATTACTTTACTGAATGTATCCTATAAAATCATTGCTAAGGTACTAGCTATGAGATTAAAGGAAATCTTGCCCAATATTATTCAGTAACACTTGTTAGTGTGAATAGGGTTACTTTTTTATCTAGCTCTTTCTTAGCTTGTTCTACGATTTAGCTCTTTTCATACTAGGTTAAGTTTACTTAGGGACATTTTCACTTTATCCTACATTAGTTGTGTATTGAGTTTCTTGGGTGGAATATCCTTTATATATCCACCTCTTGCTCTCATATGAGCAACCCCATTCTATTGTATTGCTTTGCATTCTCTTGAGTTGAATATAATTTATTTAGCTCATATGTGATTTCTATTTTGCTTTCTCTCAATCACTTGCATTCTTGGGTAGAAATCTAACATGGTATCACAGCCAAGTTGTGAGTTGTGGGTTAGCATTTTTTTTAGAAATTTGAGAGTGTAGGGTTGTTTTTTGAAGCACATGAGTATGCTCTTCTCTTGCATCTTCAAATGATCTAGAGATTTAGAAAAGTGTGGAGAAAACTCTAGTTTCAGGGGGGGTTCATATTTTGACTTGCGAGTTGCAAGTTTTTTCAGAGCTTCCTGGAGACACTCAAATCTAACAATCGGATTGTATATTATGTACTCTAATCAATCTTGTAGGTTGCAACATGCCTTTGCTTGTCTTAGGTAGCTGATTCAGTCTTTTCATGCCATTTTTTGGTTGCCGGGGTCATTTTTTGGTGCTAAAAGCATTTTTTACATTAGAGTCACATCTTCTGTACATCAAAAAGAAAAACGCTTTCTAGGTTTTGTTCACAGCATTGAAAAAACATCTGGGTATCTATTAGTTTTTGCATGCAGCTTATATATTTTGCAGAAATGACATCAGAAAGCTACAACAGACCCCCTGTCCATTGGCGTTTTGAAAATTGCAGTTCAACTTATGAAGGCCATAAATTAGGCTCCCAACCTCTGATTTGCAAGATTAGTTTTTTGATTTTGGCTAATTTTTTCTGTTCTACATGCTAGTTTAGACGATTTCTAATTTTGGTGTACGAATTTTCCATAAATTATGTTTTCTCATCAGATCTAACAGGCAATTTTAGTTTTTAGAACTTCAAATGGCTATAACTTTCACATATGATCTTGGATCAAGGTCATTCTTTTTTTGAAAGTGGATATTTTTCTGAGAACTACATATTGGTACTATTTTGAGGTTCTAATTATGAGATATTTATGTACTTTCAGTATTTGGGTCCATTTTGGACATTGTAAAACTCTGGATAACTCTACTCCAGCATTGCAAATGCACAAATCTATGGCCATTTTTATTCATGGAGGCTGATGTGAACATTCATTAGTGCATGCACTATTTCATTTTTGCATGCATTAGGTTTGCATTTTCTCTGCACTTCATTTTAGTTCCAGATCATTTCTCAATCCACTGTTACTTCATAGATTCCAGAGTTGTACCAGTTTGTGAGTTTTCTAGTGTTCCTTGGCAACGAGTCTGCTATTACTTTTTTATGATTCTGACCCAAGTCCTTGAGTGACTCTAATATGGTTTCTAGCAAATAGAAGTATCTTTCCTTGCTTGCCAGATTGAGGATTCCAGTGTTACTCCACAAGTGTGCTTCCAGTGCTTTTTGTTGCAGCAGGTTATCTCATTTTGGGGGGTTGTATGATCTCTCTTATCATCCTTTGTGTGGATAGAGATTGATTGGATTTGTGATGGATATCATTGTTGTATTTCATCTCTCTTTTGGGGAGGAGTTTTGTCCCATTGGGTTTTCTCTTTTCTCCATTTGTGAGAGATTTCATTTGTATTTGTACATGGGTACCTAACATGGCCTAGTAGCCAGGACCCATCTTTGCATCTTTTTGTATATTTGTATAATAATCTTCTCTCCTAAGTTGCACTTAAGGGGGGTGTTAGTGTGAATAGAGTTACTTTGCTGTCTAGCTCTTTCTTAGCTTGTTCTCTGCTTTAGCTCTTTTCACACGGTTAAGTTTACTTAGGGACTTTTTCATTTTATCCCACATTGGTTGTGTATTGAGTCTCTTGGGTAGAATATCCTTTATATATCCACCTCTTGCTCTCATATGAGCAACTCCATTCTATTGTATTGCTTTGCATTCTCTTGAGTTGAATACAGTTTATTTAGCTCATATATGATTTCTATTTTTCTTTCTCTCAATCACTTGCATTCTTGGGTAGAAATCTAACAACACTTAGACTGGGTTTATAAAGGGCAGGTGTATCTTAGAAAACTTGATCACTAGTTGGGAGTCTCTTTATTGGGCTAGAGAAACGAACCAAAAGGTAGGGATATTGCTCCTAGACTTTGAAAAAACATACAACAGGGTGGAATGGTCTTTTATTCTAAATATGCTCAAAGCAATTGGATTTCCTAGTTTTTTTTTGCAGGATGGTGAATATGTTGTTTCAAGATGCTTCAACTCAAGTTGAGGTTAATGGCTCCCTATCTAACCCCTTTTCTATGGGTAGATCCATTAGGCAGGGATGCCCTCTTGCCTTGGCCCTATTTGTTATAGCATCTGAGGCCTTGTACTATTTGTTGAGAACTGATGCTATCCGTGTAGTTTTGTGTGGCATTTCCTTACCCAATAAGGACAGATTGTTAAATGTTCAATTTGCAGATGACATTGCTCTCTTTCCAAATTAGATAAAAATGAGTTCAAGAATTTTGAAACTAGATTGGAGGTTTTCTGCCTAGCCTCTGGGGCTAAAATTTCCCCTTCTAAATCTATTTTGCTCTACTGGGATGATGATATCCCTAGCTGGTTGAATGGGGGTAGGTGGTTATGGGGAGGCCAGTAGAAACATGTTAGGTTCCTAGGCATCCCCTTTGCCATTTGCCCTTCATTAAAATAGATGTGGGAGTGGGTTTATGTTAAGATTGAAAAAACACTAAATAGCTAGAACAAGAACTATTTATCTTTAGCTGGAAGATTGCAAGTCTGTCAGAAAGTTCTCTCTGCCTATTCTATATATTACTCCTCTATGTGGCTTTTTTCTAACTACCAATTTGAGCTTATTCAGAAGGTCATAAGAAGCTTTTTATGGTCTGATGGCAGTGGGAATTCTAAGATGCATGCAGTTAGGTGGGATTGGTGCTATTTAGATAAAAGTGAAGGAGGGTTGGGGCTTAAAATTTTGAAAGTGCAGGGAATGGCCTTGGATTCAAAATGGATTATCAAGGCCTTAAATAGAGATGAACCATGGAAAATTCTAGTTAGGAATAACATATGCTCTGCTCTCCCTAGCAAGTGCAAGGGCTGGGGTAGTCTTCATATTCAAGACATTTTATTTAGGGATTTCAATGCCAAGCCTTTAGGGTCTGTTGTATTTCTCAATATCTAGAAATCATGGGAACAAGTCAAAAGTCTAATTTTGAATAGAAATGCATATGATGTCAGAAAAAATATGGTGATTGGTCATAGATCCATCTGGTGGAATGTGGAACATATGGGCAGACTGCTTGCTCTTCTTCAGGGGTGCTCTGCTAAAAAATGGAACAATTTGGGTTTGAAAACTTTGGGTGATCTAATAGAGAACAATACTCCCAAAACTTGGGATCACATTAAAACTGAATTCAAATTGGTTGATTCAAAAAAGAGAACTTTCTCTACTCTTTTCAAGACTTTTCTATGCAAGCTCTCTCAAGGAATCTCTGTTATTGGGGAAGAATGCATTGATAGTCATGTATGGTTGGATGAACTAAAATAATGAATTTAGATCCAAAAAGAATACACAAGATGTGTACTAACTCTCAGGTGGTATTCGAGCATATCAACTCTGTCTGGAACTTTACTCTAGAACAAAAAGAATTGTCTAAAACCTTTAAATGGATCTGGTCAAAAGTCATTGAACCCAAGAAGTGTGGTTTTAGGTGGCTCCTTATCCTAAACAAGCTTAATCTAGGTTTAGACAATGGTTTGTGTTCTATGTGTAATACTGTTGAAAACTGTTGGCATATTTTCTTTGAATGCAAGTATGCAATACTTATTTGGTCCTATTTTATGAGTAATGTTCCTAATTGGTCTCCCATCAAGGTTGTCAATTGGAAGGAAATTTTACGTGGTTATGTTAATGGTCTAAATGTGAAATCTAAAAAATTCTAGCTTGTCTTGACTACTTAAATTTTGTGGTTTTTGTGGAAAATGTGAAATGAAGATAAGTTCCAAGGCAAAAAGAGGGACCTCACTGAGGCTTGTTTAAGACTCACAAACTTCAAATTGATTGAGTAGGTTGTTGTTACATTGGAAACGATAGAAGACAAATTCAAAGAAATAATTGAGGGAGGAGCTATGATTTACAAAGAAGATATACAACAAGCACTCCAGTGGAATCAGGGCTAGAGGAAATATGAGGAGAAATTTAACAGGGAACATAAAGAATTTCAAGAAAGATACTACACTCAATACTAGATTGAAAGAATGAAAGATGATTTGAATAGGTACCTAGAAACAACCTTTCAGAACTACAATGCTAACATTGGGCAAGTGAAGGTTGTCTTGCCTAGTGGAAGAGCTCATGGATGAGATTCATTTATGGATAGTGACAACAAAGACTACATCAGGACTCAAAGATATCAGTGTCTCATTAGTCAACATAAGGAGGACTATAACAGTGTAAGTGCTATGGAAGATGGTTGGGGTACAGAGCTGGATGATTCTCAAGGATTCTACTTTGGAGGGTACTTGCAGCCCATAGGGGGCACTCAGGAGCAGAATAATAGAGCAACTATATTGCAAACATATGAAGAGGAAGAATGTAAAATCAAAGAAGATGCCAAGGCAACATAATACAAAGCAGTATCAATGGACCAAGAATAATATGGTTTATAAGTGACAACTCCTATATTGTAATAGAATGTAAAGATATAAGCTTGTTAATTATGGAACTAAGGTGTTGAGTCTACATATCATATATTGTGTTTTTTGATTATACTATGCTTAATATCCAGTATGTAATAGACTGGTGGTTTTTGGATTGTTATAGGCTATAGGTGAAATATTTGGTGTGGCCTTCTTGGCCACCAAGATGTACTACCTTCTTGGCCACCAAGATGTACTACATCCATTTTCTTTTTGAATAAATTTTGTGCACGATCTTCAATCCAAAAAATAATAATTATTTATGAAGTCAATTAATTATGCAATACATATTTTAAATACATGACGTATAGCAATGTTAGATTTAATTTTTCCTATCCCCGTCAACTTTACAATCATAATTTAAACTGTGTAATTATGATAACATAACACAATTAATTCAATCACTTATGCAATTATGAATGCATCATTTAAACTATGTAATTACGATAACACAAATATGATTAATTAAATCAATCACTTTTGAAATTATGAATGCATCTACGTGCATGTGTGTGAACACTGATTTTCCATCATACTTTCTTTTACCGAGTAGCTAGGTCATCCCTACCTCAATCACATTCTCATCTTTGACGAGTACCTACGCTCATTCACACTTAGATACCCATTAATATGTTAGTCCGAAAAAAATCATAGCCGAAGCAAATCTTAAAGGAGAAATCATGAATAATTCTTCATCATTTCTATTTTAATCAGGTATAAATATATTTTAGAAACAATTGACAATTAAAGTACATGTAATTTATTTAATAATAAAACTCATAAGGTGACATTTACTAGTTTCATCACACACACACACACATATATAATGCAATAAAACAAAAACGAGATGTGACATCCTTCCCCACTAGGAAGAGACATCGACCCAGTGTCTTTTTAAACACACACCAAAGCAAAAAGAGTGTCTCACTAATACTATCAAAGTATCATAATATAACATAGAAAAGTGTTCTAGCTAAGTGTTCAAATAGGGAAAAGAATGGTCTATGTCCTCCACATTTTCCCATGTGGCACTATCCACAGAGTACTAGTCCCATTGGACATTATACTTAATAATATCTTTGTTTCACAACTTAATGTTTTGTTGATCAATAAATTGAATGGCCTCCACCAGCGCCACTCTTGGATCCTAAACCTGTAAAGCATGCTAGTCAAGTATATGAGTTACATCAGGATGATATGGCTTAAGCATGGAAACATGAAACACATTATGGATTCGAGCAAGAGCAAGGGGTAGAGCCAGTCTATATGCAATGGTGTTGATCACTTCCAACACTTCAAATGAACCCACAAAACTAGGTGCCAATTTGGATGATTTGCCAAAAGTTATGGAACTCTTATGAGGTTTGACCCTCAAAAAGACTTTGTCTCCAGTTGAAAACTACTTGAAAGTTCTATTCTTATCACCATAACTCTTCTATCAGTTTGCCGCTTGTTTCACTTTCCTTGATCAATCTCATCTATTCTTCCATCTCTCTAAGCATCTTAGGACCAACCACAATTTGATCTTCCACCTCATCCCAATTGATAGGTGTGTGACACTTTCACCCGTTAAGAGCCTCAAAAGGTGCCATTCCCAAAGATACATGGTAGGATTTGTTATAGGCAAACTCCAGCAATGAAAGATACTCTTCCCACTTGTATTGCTGGTCCATGCAATGCACCCTGAGTAGGTCTTCAACTATCTAATTCACGCGTTCTATCTGTCCATCAGTTTGTGGGTGATAGGATGAATTAAAATTCAATTTTGTCCCTAACGATGCATTCAAAGTTGTCCAAAATCTCAAGGTCATGCAAGTATCTCGATTTGATATGATCATCTCAGGTACTCCTTGCAAATGGAAGATTGCTTGAACAAACTTTTTGGCTAAGGTTAAAGAACCATCCTTAAGATTCCCTGGAATAAAATGTGCCACTTTAGTCAACTTATCCACAACTATTAGTATGATATCATGCATGTTTTTTAGACATAGGCAACCCTTGTATAAAGTCCATACTAATCACCTGCCATTTATACTCTAGTATACTATGTGGGTACAAGAGCCTCGCCGGATGTACATGCTCAACCTTGACTTGCTGACATTCCAAGCATCGTGCCACAAAATCAATCACATCCTTCTTTAGTCCTGGCCAAAAATATAGAGGTTTCACTCTTGCAACCATCTTGGTTACTCCAAGCTACCCTGAATAAGGTGTGCTATGAATCTCTTCCAGGATCAACTTTCTTAGATTCCCCGAGTCTAGAATGTACATTCTGCCTTGGTATCTTAGAATTCCATCAGACTCAAACACATAAACATCGAATCGATGGTTTGAGGGATTCTGCTCTAAGGCTTGCTTCACTCTAACATAATGTTCATCTCCTTATAGACTCTAGACTACTTGTTGCCTCAAATTTGATCTAGTAGTTAACATAGTTGCCACATGCCTTCTTCTACTAAGAGCATCAGCTACTCTATTCTCTTTCCCTTTGATGTACTCAATCTTGAAATCATATTCACTAAGGAACTCCAACCATCTCCTTTGGTGATCATTGAGATTGGGTTTAGTAAAGATGTACTTTAGCCCTAAGTGATATGTTTTCAACTCAAATGGATTTCCTAGGAGATAATGTCTCCACATCTGTAATGCGTGAACTATTTGCCACCAACTCCAAGTCATGCGGTGCATAATTCAGCTCATAATGCTTCAACTTCCTTGACTCATAAGCCACCACATGCCCATTCTGCATTAGCACTCCTATACCATCTCCTGAAGCATCAGTTATTATAGTGAAGTGCCTGTTGGGATCAAGTATAGTTAAGATTGGAGCTGTAGTGAGATTTTCCTTCAAAAGCTAGAAGGCTTGCTCACACCTATCAGTTCACTCGAATCTTTTTCCTTTCTTTTGGAGTGAAGTGATCAGTGCTGCAATTCTAGAAAACCCCTCAACAAATTTTCAGTAGTATCTTGCAAGTCCCATAAAACTTCACACCTTTGTCACATTTTGTGATGTAGGCCACTCCTTGATTGCCTTAATTTTCTCTGGGTCTACTGCAATCCCTTCTACTGAAATTATATGGCCTAGATAGTGTACCTTGCTTTGATAAAAGGTACACTTGGATAGCTTACCAAAAAGTTTGCACTCTCTCAAACGTTGCAACACTATCCTCAAATGTTTCTCATGCTCCTCAATAGATTTTGAGTATATCAATATATCATCCAGAAAGATAAGCAAAAAGTCAGCCAAGCAATCCCTGCATGTGTTGTTCATTAGGTTCATAAAAGTTGTAGGGGCATTGGTTAACCCGAATGACACTACTGTAAACTCATAGTTGCCATAACAAGTTCTAAATGTTGTTTTGGCAATGTCCTCATCCTTAATCCTCAATTGGTGATACCTAGATCAAAGATCTATCTTGGAGAACACTGTAGCCCCTTTCATTTGATCAAAGAGTTCGTCAATTCTTGGAAGTGGGTACTTGTTCTTATAGTTGCTTTGTTAAGCATCCTATAGTCGATGCACAAGCGTAGGGTCCCATCCTTCTTTACAAAAATGATGGGTGCACCCCACAGAGATACACTAGGTCTAATAAAACTTTGCTTCAGCAACTCCTATAGTTGAGACTTCAATTCATACAGTTCTGTGGTGGTCATTCTATAGGGAGCCTTTGACTATGGTTCAATTCCAAGTAGTAACTCAATGGAAAAATCAAACTCCCTTTTTGGTGGCAACTCAGTCAACTCTACTGGAAACACATCCTAAAATTCCTTAAGAATAGGGTAGTCATTAAATACTGGTTCCATTTTGTTAAGATCACTAATTTGGACTGCATAAATGGAACATCCCTTCCTTAAGGCCCTTTTCAATTGCATGGCTGAAATTTGCCAAAGTTCAAGAGGTCTTTGGGAACCATGAATCTCAATATGATATCCAAAGTCATCTAAACATCTCACAATCCACTATGGACTTGTGTTCAATCAACCTATTGATTCCAAAAATTACATCATACGATCCTAGGGGAGCCACATAAAGGTTAACTTGGGTTTGAAAACTAGGAAGGTCTAACTCACTGCAAGCGAGACAAGAATCTACCCTCCTTTCTACCCAATTCCCATATTGAACCATCCATGAATTAGCTAGATGCCCTACTCTAATTGGTAACTTAGAAACTATTTTAGGATCTACAAAACATTATGTTGCTCCAGTACCAATTAATATAGAGACAAGATGGCTAAAGAGTTTATCGGTACACTGAATGGGTGTTGCTGACAGTTGTCTATAGCTACATGGATCCAATATTATGGGGCTCCTTGCTAATTCCTTCCTTTTTTCCCCATGGTTCATTGAGGGCAAGTATTGGTATAGTGTTCCCCTCCTCATACATAACATCCATTGCGGGGTGCTCTTGGTCCTTTAGACCTATCCCTTCGGTTGTTGTTGCCATAGTTATCATTGTTGTTGTAGTTACCCCTTTTATTACTGCCATTATTGTTCCCTTTATCCTTGTCTTGAGAATTGTTACTTCTTTTCATGTTTCAAATCTGATGGGGGTTACTTCCCTGTTGATTATTGTTCTAAAATTTCCTATTTCCAAACTTGGTATCTCTATTCTTATGGTAATTGGCCACTTGTTGAAGTTTTTGTTCCTGTTTGAGTGCTTTTTCAAAAGCCTCATCCATAGTCAGGGGGTTATGGATATCTACCTCTACTCCAATCTGTGGCCTCAATCCCAAGATGAACTTTCAAAAGCAAAATCGTTCATCCAACTGATACTAGGGTACATATTTGAGCAAATGAGAGAATTTTTCCCAATATTGGATTACTGTCATCCCGCCTTGGGTCAAGTTTTGGAATTCAATCATCTTATCAAAGAAGAGCTGAGGTAACCACCTCTTCCTAAAAAGTTGAAGGAAGAGATCCAAAGTGATCTCCCCTGGTAGCAACTTCCTCTTATCTTTCTCATTGTCCCACCAAGTGGCTGCTTCACCACTTAGCTCCCCACATAGCTTTGGTCTCATCAAATAGATTTCAGAGCCCAAATTACTTTTCTATCTCAATGATCCAAGCCTCTGCTCCATCTCCAATGGTCTTGCCATCAAATTTGGGAGCGACTTTCTTGAGGTCCTTATAACCCAATTCATTCGCAATCCTATCCTGATTGTTTCTGTTGCCTTCATTGCCATTGTTATTCTGATTCTGATTTTGACCCCCTTGGTTTCCTCTCACCTCTTGTTCTAAATTATCCATCCTATTTCTGTGTTCAGTCAGGAGGGTGAGGATTCGGTCTAACCTATCATCTTGCTTGTTACCTGGACGAGCATAGGCACTACCATTCCTAGTGATCACCATGGTTGGTTACAAATGACTTGTGTCAAGATTTTATGACTTAGCATGGAAGACAAAGGTCCTAGTGCTAAACCTAGGGCTCTGATACCAAATGTAAGGTACACTACCGTAAATAATCTCACAAATTAAATAATAACACATTTTTTTTCATAAATAAAGGATGAATTAACATATTCAATATAATTGTACAAAATGTCACATTTCATCTCAATGTACAAGTGATAATCCAGGTATTATCATAATATGACTAATCAAATATTACAAATCTGGCTCAAATTCCACATAGTCAAAACAATACGACAAGGAAGTACAATAAAATATTCCATAAGTGATAATGAACACACCAAAATCAAACTCATCAGCCGCCACCAACTCTCATGGTCATCCACAAGCCGAGGACGAGAATGTGATTCAAGCACTTTTTCGCCCAACCACGAAGTTTTTACACTTCCCCAGAATTCTTCCTACTTCGAAGAATACTTAACCCTACATGGAATGCCTAGCAACCTGGAACAAAAGCAAGAGGGAAACCCGGTGCAACCTAATGTAACTAAATGCATTTCTAATCATGAATATGCACTATCCTACCATTAGGATATGATAGGGAAAAAATCAATAAGAATTTCGCTAGGCAATTAATCATCTATTTCAATGAGTACATAGCTTTGGCCAAAGCATTTAGAAAATAATGGTAAATCCCAAAAAGAGGATAACCTTTCTGTGACAACCCATATTTGGCACCCATTCCCGGAAATGAAAAACCCAACACATAACATAAAGGAAACTAATAATATTTCATTCTTTAAGAAATTTCAATGTATAATAAATACTCTTTTCCTTTAGACTGAAAACACTTCTCTGTTATGATTTAGCCATCATGCATTCCTTGTGTCTAGGTAATTTTTCTCTTACTAAAAGTTATTGTTTCCGTTCAAGATTGTTAATCTATTTCACATTGCTCTAGTAAAGAATACACAATAGATGATAAATTGTAACTAATTAAGAAGGTATGACACATGTATATATATATATATATATGCGCATACATTATTTTATAAAAAACACTAAATTCATTTAATCAAAGAAAAATTCTAACAGTATATCAATTTAAGTGGAGTAATATCCATGAATTTGAAACTCTTTTTGGTATATCAATCATATATTCAATCCATTTATCCGATCAACATTATCAATTGGTCAAATAGTGGCCTAACAACGGTATGATTTCATTAATAATGTATAATATTGAACACGAATTGGAATCATTCCTTTAAAGTATACAGAGATTTCTGTTTAATGCATTTATTATTTTTATTTTTGTTTCTTTTTGTTTTTATATATTTAAAATTTAATGATAAGCAAAATACAGAAAAAATATATAAAAAGATTTAAGGGTCACGGCCTGGGCATGGGCCAAGGCCCTACCAGACTGCGCCCAACCAATCCTAGGAGGCTTATGGCTTCCAAGGCTCGGCCTGGGAGCTGTTTGGCCTCCCAAGACCCCCTTTTGAGACTTGTGGCATGCCATATAATGGCAGCGCCACAGTCACCTCTGTGGCCTGCCATTTATATGGCAACACCACAAAAAAACACAATTTTTTTAAAAAAATTTAACATTTCAAAAACAAACATAAACAGTAAAAATAAAATATAGATACCTTCTTTTTTTTGCAAAAACATAAACTCTATTGACTAATTTTTCACCGGTATCTTTATTAAAACACATACACACAACTATTTGGGTTTAATATGCATCTCAAAAACTAACCTGTAGCAGTGAGGTGTGGTGAGATTTTGTCTTTTGAAACTTCTAGAGCTTGTCAAACTCCCGCAACCAAGAAATAAGATTCCAGAAAATTTCTTTGTGCAACTTCAAAACTCCTTCGAAAAAATAGAGTTTCCAGAGCGAAACTAAAATCTTTCAAAAACCAAAAGATGATCCTTCTGCCAAACATTCCTCCTCTTATTGGATGAATTCCTATTTTTTCTATTTTTGAATTCCTCTCTTTCCATCTTTTTTCGCTTTTTCATATTTCTTATTTTTATTTTTATTTTTAACTCACCTTTTTAAATGGGCAAAAAAATCATTTGAGTATATCTATTCACTTGTTTTAATGAACTAATAAATATATATTTTATATTTTTAATATCTATATTTAATAATTATTTATGAAGTCAATTAATTATGCAATACATATTTTAAATACATGACATATAGCAATGTTAGATTTAATTTTTCCTATCCCCATCAACTTTACAATCATAATTTAAACTATATAATTATGATAGCATAACACAACTAATTCAATCACTTATGCAATTATGAATGCATCATTTAAACTATGTAATTACGGTAACACAAATATGATAAAATCAATCACTTTTGCAATTATGAATGCATCTACGTGCATGTGTGTGAACACCAGTTTTCCATCATACTTCCTTTTACTAAGTAGCTAGGTCATCCCTACCTCAATCACGTTCTCATCTTCGATGAGTACCTACGCTCATTCACACTTAGATACCCATTAATAGTTTAGTCCGAAAAAAATCATAGCCAAAGCAAATCTTAAATGAGAAATCATGAATAATAAATTCTTCATCATTACTATTTTAATCAGGTATAAATATATTTTAGAAACAATTGACAATTAAAGTACATGTAATTTATTTAATAATAAAACTCCTAAGGTGACATTTACTAGTTTCATCAAATATATATATAAATATATATATATATATAATGCAATAAAACAAAAATGAGATGTGATAGTGAATTCTTCGAAACTATTTCCGAATCTCAAAACCCTGATCTTCACACAGTCTTCCTGTAGCTCTATATTTTCTAGATCTCGCTTCTGTAACATGCACTCAAGAAGATAAAAAGGGGTTTGGGGGTTATGGTGTTTAGGAACATGCCTTAGTCAAATCTTGGGATAGCATTCAAGCTTCCCAAGACCATTGATTGATAAAGAGTGCATGCCCTCATGGGGGTAGAGGCTAAAAACAATGATAATGAGATGATTCAAATGATAAGAAACACACAATGATATCACCTATGTGATGAACTCTTAGAATGATGAAGATCCTTCAACTCCTAAGGAAGAATAGATGATAGCTCCATGCATGCAACAAACACACAATAACAATACACAAATCTTCTCTAGAATCATAATGAATGCTCTTGCTTGATTTCCTTCAAGGTCTTAAGTTAGCTATCACTTTCTTGGTTACAAATGAAACCAAAAACACACTTATATATGCTTTCCCTATCATAATCATGAAATTAAACCAAAAGAGCTGACAAGGAGAAACCTTTTGAAAGGTCCCAAGCCGACATAACTTTAAATTAGGTCAGACCTAAAAGGAGGGACATGGGCGGTACCACCCAGGTCCATCAACCCTTTTTGGGTCTGGGGTAAGGTAAATAAAGATACCCTTATTTCAACTTCACGTTTGTGTCAGGCAATTTTGTGTTAGGATAAACATTTTGAATGTATAATGTAATCATAGAGACCTTGGAGCTAAACAAGGAGTTACGATCAGTACATGCATTAAAGTACGGTTGAAAAACACATCAAGCACATCAGACACTACAGAAAAAACACATCCTAAGTTTGGAAGACCATCTCTAGCCCCCAAGCTTAGGTAAACATAAGAAAACACTTGACAATCACGCAAAACATAGAGAAGACAGTAAAGAAGGACACAATACACGAAGTAGACATAAACACAGTCATATAATACACAAGGTATACTATTGGCAACATGGTTAAGAGACACTACTAATATGTTGGAGACTTGATGTTGTCATTGATGGAAACAATCAGACATGATTTGTAACAGTTCCTGAGACAAAGTTGTGTGTAGCCTTTTGGTCCGGAAAGACTAACTTAGCCAAAATTGACTAAGTGTTGGTAGTTTACCAAGGCAGTGATAGTGATTCAGTTGGTACTCCTCCGCAGGTGAAGATCATGCTATGTGGTTCTAGTATGTTATACTTAGATGTTATGCAATGTTGTATCCTAAGTTTCATGTCTTGACAATGCTTGGAAGTCATATTGTAAATTGCCTAAGTCCGGTAAGTAGAGTGTAGTGAGGAACAATGCAGAACACTTGAGTAATTCACTCCGCATTCCTTCACTATTGGTTATCTCGATGTATGATTTGAAGGTGTTGTAAACACATATGATAACCAACTAATTCCAGATTTTTAGTATTTGAAGTCCACTAGAAGATCATCTACAAGCTTTTAAGTTTCGACAGTCAGTTTGACAGTGTTTAAATAAGATAGAGGTAATAGTTCTGGGACCTGCATATCACCACACAAGAATATCATGACCTGCAGTTATGAAGGTATGATTGGTGATGTCTAATGAATGTTTGATGTGAATTTTAAAGTTTCATGTGGTTCACACTAGAAGTTATGATATGAGAAACAATAAGGTTTAAGTGTGTACTTTGGGATAAGGCCGACACACAATTGGATCAATGTGTAGCAAGGAGATAATGTTTAGATCATTATTCTAAGTTGTTCTAAAATAGGCCCATACCTATATGAAGATCCTTGAAGATTTTTATTGGTCTACATAAATTCATATAAAGAATTCAAGCCAACAGAGTATGAGCTTTTTGTGTACACGCTTCATCACTAGCAAGCCAACTAAATTTTAGGTTAGATCTTGTTGTGGATATTAATACCTAATGGATTTCGGCGTGATGAGATGTGAGAGTTGTGTATGTGTGATACTACTCTGAATTTGTAATTTAAAAATAATAGTAAAAGTACAGAGGGCAGAAGAACAAAGTATATGTAAGGCCGAGCAGAAAAGTAGGGCAGTTATAATGAAGACCTTTGAATTAGTATATTGAACTTTCAATGGAACTACATTTTAGTATTCTTTAGATGCATCTGTAGCAGTCCTTTCTTGGTAGTGAGCCACCCTTTCTCTATCTTCTCTTTTCCATGGCAGTGAGCCAATTGTAGTGAACACTTCTTTGGACAGTGAGCCCTTAGGCAGTGAGCCTTTTTGTAATCCGGTTTTGCTGTCATAATATATTGTGAGCTAACACTCACCGTGGTTTTTTCCTTTTTGGGTTTTCCACGTAAAAATCCTGGTGTCTATGTGTTATGACTTTGTGGTTGCTCTTCTTATGTTTATTTTTCTTTCATGTTATGTCAGCAATCAAGAACTAAAATCTGCTCTTGAAGATCTTGATAAGTATGAAGCAGATATCCAGGATTTGAAGGAAAATGTTAGAGAAGTTGATGAATGCATCGTAAAGCTAAGAGAGCAAGTTAAGAGATCAAAGGATAGGAGCAGAGAGCTAAGTGAACAGTTGAAAGCAACAAATGAAACCCTAAATGATTTATCAATGTTGATTAAAGAGAAAGAAAAGGCTGTGGAGCATTTAAATCAAGTCTTGAAAGACAAGTCTGAAGAATGTGAAAAGTTGGCAAAAGATGTTGTGCTTCTAAGATTTGATCTGGAAGTAGCTAATAGCTATAAAGAAAAGTTCAAAATAAGCTTTGCAAAGCTTAATGAGCTGATTGCAAGTCAGAAAAGTCTAGATGACAAGCATGGTTTGGGATTTGAAAGAGGAGAAAGCTCTAAATCAGGATAAGTTAACACTGAGATGAAGAGAGTCAAAGGCAACCAGGTCTGGAATCAGAGAAACAGACCTAGAAGACCTCTGGTCAGGAAACCAAATGCTCAAAGGTACCCATCTTTCAATGGCTATTGTTACAAATGTAATAAGTTTGGTCATAGGGATACTCAGTGTAGGAGCAGAATAAATTAATATGTCCCATCATTCTCTAGTCAGTGTTTTAATTGTAAAAGAATTGGTCATAAAGCAAGTGAATGTAGGAGTGTGATAAGGGATGGTCTTAAAAATGTGAGGAATACTTAGTCCTTCAATGGAGAATGTTTTGCATGCAATAGACTTGGGCACATGGCTAACCAATGCTAATCAACAATGAATTCAACCAATGGAAGGAATTAAGGATAGAGGAATATTGTTTGCTACAATTGCAATAGACCTAGACATGTTGCAAAATTTTATAGAAACAAGAATGTGAAAAGGAACTATTCTACATAAGAGATGAAAACAGAGCAGAGGGAAGATAAGGGAAAGAATAAATTTGATCCGGCAGAAACCAAGAAGGAAATGAGCAAGATTTGAATTAAGAAGGATGTTAAAGAGGTCAAGGATGGATCTGCACCAACTTCTGGTGCAGATACTTCCTCTGGGAAGTAAATTGGGAGCTCTAGCTCAGGGGGAGCTTTTGTTGAATATTCTAATCCCCTTGCCAGATAGTGGGTACTGAGATCCAATGCTAAGGTATGAGTTAAAGAAGTATTGGATGAATCTTTTGGAGAAGAAACTGGTAGAAAAAGACCTAATGCAGCACATTGAGAAACAATCTTAACCGATTGGGGCTAACAGTGAAGTGTTTGACAGCTTTTTGAGAACAACATTTATGACGACTAAGTTTTTGCATAATAAGGGTTAAAAAGTGTCATATTTGAAAGACTAATGACTTTGCATTCAAGCTATCAAGTGTCCAAGGAGAACTGAAGCAGAATTCTAAGCGACTTCAATGATTTCTAGTGATTCAAAGCAACTCAGAGTGATTTCAAGTGAAGAAAACCCTAAGTCAACAAAAGAGGTATTTACAGTTTGAAACCCTACTGTGAACTTATTTGAATTCTTACAGAAATGGTGACACCACAAGTTATTGATATCACTGAGAGACCATGACCAAAATTCAAGAAACATCAATTCAAATCTACGGAAGTCGACCCTAATCCAGTGCATTTTCAAGACTGTCATATGGTGTAATGCACGAGGAAGACATTAGGGCATACATCCATGTTGCCCTAGAAGAACATGTCGATAGCCAATTTATAGATTTGTGTCTAAAACATCTAAGCGGTGATAATTTTGATCTTAAGGAAGAATATAAGGCATTAGAAGAGAAGAAATTCATTCAATATATAGATTTCCCAATGTTTACAGAGGACGAATGGGTCCGGAATGTACTAAGCAGAATTCATGATGAGTTTATGTGGCTCAACACACCCTTCATGATTACAAAAGATGCGATAAATGCTATTACAGGATTGAACTCTACTAGAAAGGTGCCTGTGCTAAAGGCTATAAAGAATAGCACTGTGATGGAGGCCACTGGGGCTCAATTCAATAAAAGGGCATTGATAGTCAATGACATTGAAGACCATGCAATTAGGTTTGCATCCATGGTGATCAGTTACAAGATCTACTTCACAAACTGGGAGAACTCTGTCTCTGGTATTGCCATATACACCGCCTATGAGATTGTTAAGTAGAATGCGGATTATGACCTTTGTGAGTTACTTCGGCAACAATTAATGGAAAATCTGAAGAAGACAAAAGAGCATAAATATCCCTTCAAGTTTGGTACATTGATCATTTGCTTATTTTTCTATTTCATGTAAGAATTACCAGGAATGAAGTTGATTTGGTCTAGTAGCCAACCAGTTTCCATGCAAATCAGAAATCATTTAAATGGCATAGGAAGCCGCGATGCATAGAATGCAGCCCTATGGGGCTACTTCAAGAATTTTCAAAAGACAATGCAATCTAGACAAAGAATACCAGAGAAAATAGTTGAGAAGTACAAGAATGATATATGTTTTATTGTAAACAAAGATCAATGCATGATGGAGGCTGTTGAGCCTAGGACAGTCTAGGTCCTTCCAATGGGTTATGAAGTAGCTGAAATATACTGGATGGTTATGCTAAGCTCATGTTGAGCAAACCCAGGGACACCAATGAGGCAAGGTTTGGTACCTATGAGAAGTTATCTATAAAAGTTCATGTTGAACTAAGAAAGCTAGAAACTTAGAAAAAGATGAAGAAAATGGTAGAGGAATATACCCAGAGCATAGGACTTACTAAGAACAGATTACTAAAATAAGAGAAAGGGTTGAAGTAGCTAGGGCAGCTAAAGAAATGAAGCAAGGTGAGCCTGAAAAGGCTCCGGAAGAGTCTGAGAAGAAAGTGAAAGAGCATGAGGTAACAAAGAAAAGAACAAGAAGTACAACTTCTACTCAAACTACTGCTGCATCCTCTAGTCCCACACCTTCTATGAGTGTGAAAGCATCTGCAAAGGAAACCACTACAAAAGGGCACAAAAGAATGAAAACCAAGGGGAAAAGAATGTATGTGAGTATTGGAGTTGATGAGGAGGAAACTGAGACAGATGAAGTTAAGAAAATGAAGACTAAGGCAAGTAAAGTTTCCAAAAGTAAACAAGACAAGCCCTTTGGTAAGGACAAGAACACGGAAAAGATAAGGGAAATAGAGTCTGAGAAAGCAGAGGCCACAATAAATCTGGAAGATGTCCTAAATGCTATGGCAGCCCATGGGAATATGAAGCCCATAGCACAAATGTATGATGAGTATGGTGATATAGACAAAGACATCATAGAAACTACTGTGGTCAGATTCATGGAGATGTACAACAAAGTCCTTATTGAGGTAATAACTGATCTCCCTAACAACCTTGCCAGCATAATGTCTGCCAAGAAGGAAGCAATAATGGCTAAAGACGTGGAGACAAGAGAAAATACATTGTTGAAACTATGTTCAGATGTAACTCCTAAGGAGAGATCCAAAGTCTTCAAGATCATTGGAGATAAAATTGAAATAAAGAAGAGGTTCAACAATCTAATGTCTGGGGATAGAGAAAAAATTGTGAAGGACACAGAACAAATAATGCTTGATATTTTAAGAGATCTTAACATCCCAAACATTTATGACAATGAAGAACAAAATGTTGGTGATGACAGTTCTTTACTGGAAGTCAATCCTAATCAAGGTTTAAATAAAACAAAGACTCCTTTGGTAAGCCCAGTGAAAGGTGAAGAGATGAAAGAGAAAGAAGAGGATAAATCTCCTGAGAATGTTGAAATCCCTGCGGAGCAAAATGAAGCTGATGATCAACAAGATGAACAAGCTGAGAAGAACCCTCCTCCAGAATAAAACATTGATGAACAAAAGGCTATGGACCTAGAACCACTAGAGCAGAATCAAGAAGAAGTGTCTGATGATATGGAAAGAGACACTGCTGCCACACAGGATCCAGTAAATACTATCAAGGAATTTTTGGAGAAGCAACAAGGAACTCATGTTTTGGATGCACCTAAGTTTTTGCAAGCTCCAATCAACTTGGATTCAATGTCTCCCTTAAAGAAGTTGAAACTGGGATCAATTGTATAGGCCAAAGCACAAGAAGAAATTTTGAAATCCTATGTCGAAGATAGTGAGCTCATTGATAAGGCTTTTGATGTATTGGAGAAATTGATGCCTAGACTGTAGAAAGATACAACACTTGCACCATTTGAGCAAATTAAAGGGATCATAAACTCTATAAGTACTCATTTTGAATCCTTTGAAATAGCGGCAGATACTAAGATTAGAGCAAAAATCAATGATAAGAGGCTAGTTGAGCTAAAGGATAAGTTAGCTAAAGATGCAATTTTGTTAGATAATAGCATCAAGAATATAGAGACTGCCATTAAGGATGCTAGTGATATATACAAGTTTTGTCTATCTTGGCCTGAGTCAACAAAAGAGTTGAAGGAGAAAATAGATGAATTAGAGCTTAAACTGTTAAAGATCTCTGAAACCTTTGACACAGTAACTGACTCCATCTCGAACAAAAGGTCAGAAATAGAAGGCATTCATGCACAAATAAATAGTCCATAGAGTAAGAAAAAGGCCACCAAGAGAAGAATGTGCCAAGTAAGAGAAATAATAGAATCCAATCTTGATTCTATGATTGGTCTGCAAGCAGATCCAGTAAGGATAAAGGCAATAAATGATGTGCCTACAACCATTGATAAGGTAGGGGAGTTGGTGTTTCAAGTGAATGGAAACATTCAAATTTTGAATAGTCCCAAGACCAAGTGGGATGGAGAGATAGCTCAATTGAAAGTCATATACTTAGACATCCTCTCCACTTTTTAGTTAATAAGCTTTTTATTACACCTGTACATATGCGACTAAGTATAACAGTTTTGTAATAAAATTTTGTTACTTGTGCACACACCTTTTCCATTGATGTCAAAGGGGGAGAAGAATATCTAATGAAAAATGGCCAAACATCTTAAGGGAAGAAGGAAAACAGAGTATACTTAGTATGGGGGAGTAGCATAAGCATTTTTCACTAAGTGTTGCCATCAATGCCAAAGGGGGAGATTGTTGGCAACATGATCAAGAGACACTGCTGATATGTTGGAGACTTGATGTTTCCATTGATGGAAACAATCAAACATGATTTGTAACAGTTCCTGAGACAAAGTTGTGTGTAGCCTTTTCATCCAGAAAGACTAACTTAGCCAAAATTGACTAAGTGTTGGCAATTTACCAAGACAGTGATAGTGATTCAGTTGGTACTCCTCTGCAGATGAAGATCATGTTATGTAGTTCTAGTATGTTATACTTATATGTTATACAATGTTGTATCCTAAGTTTCATGTCTTGGCAATCCTCGAAAGTCATATTGTAAATTGCCTAAGTCTGGTAAGCAGAGTGCAGTGAGGAATAGTGCAGAACACTTGAGTAATTCACTTCGCATTCCTCTGCTATTGGTTATCTCAATGTACAATTTGAAGGTGTTGTAAACACATATGATAACTATCTAATTCCAAATTTTCAATATCTGAAGTCCACTGGAAGATCATCTACAAGCTTTCAAGTTTTGGCAGTCAGTTTGACAATGTTTAAATAAGACAGAGGTAACAGTCCTGAGATCCGCATATCGCCACACAAGAATATTATGACCCATGGTTATGAAGGTATGATTAGTGATGTCTAATGAATGTTCGATGTGAATTTTAAAGTTTCATGTGGTCCGCACTAGAAGTTATGATATGACATATAATAAGGTTTAAGTGTGTGGCTGACACACAGTTGGATCAATGTGCAGTAAAGAGATAATGTTTAGATAATTATTCTAAGTTGTTCTAAAATAGGCCCATACTTATATGAAGATCCTTTAAGGTTTTTATTGGTCTGCATAACTTCATATAAAGAATTCAAACTGACAAAGTATGAGATTTTTGTGTACATGCTTCATCACTGGCAAGTTGACTACATTTTAGGTTAGATCTTGTTGTGGATATTAATACCTAATGGATTTTAGTGTGATGAGATGTGAGAGTTGTGTATGTGTGATACTACTCCATATTTGTGATGCAAAAAATATAGTAAAAGTGCAGAAGGCAGAAGAACAAAGTATATGTAAGGCAGAGCAGACAAGCAGGGTAGTTATAATGAAGACCTTTGAATCAGTATATTAAGCTTTCAATGGAACTACATTTCGACATTCTATAGATGCATCTATAGTAGTCCTTTCTTGGTAGTGAGCCACCCTTTCTCTATCTTCTCTTTTCCATGGCAGTGAGCCTATTGTAGTGAGCACTTCTTTGGATAGTGAGTCCTTGGATAGTGAGCCCTCAGGTAGTGAGCCTTTTTGTAAGCCAATTTTTCTATCATAATATATTGTGAACTAACACTCACCGTGGTTTTTCCCTTTTTGGGTTTCCACGTAAAAATCCTAGTGTCTATGTGTTATGACTTTGTGGCTGCTCTTCTTATGTTTATTTTTCTTTCATGTTATTGAATTTGGTAAATGGATTAATGAATATATGAAGGAATGGTTTTATAGAATATTGATTCACCCCCCTCTCAGTATTCCTTGTATTCAACATATACATGGAGAGAAGACATGATTAAATAATTATACTATACTAAGGGGCGATGGGGTGAGCTCATCGCTATGTGCCACCATAAAAAACATGCAAAACACACAGCGTGGGGGAGCTCATCGCTATGTGCATCCACAAAACACACAAGATACATGGTGTGGGTGGAGTTCATCGCTACGCACCTCCACAAAACATGAAGGTTGCATGGAGAACACATGGAATACATGAGCATCGTAGAGTGTGTTGTCGACCCACTATATGTCTTATACAAAGCAAACACGAGCGATGGGGAGGAGCTCATCATTACGCTTTGCCATCTAAGATACACCAAACACACCTAACGGTCAAGCTACGCTACCACAACTACCAAAGACATGCTTAAGGGTGAGTAACTGAAGACCCAACCTTTCTTCCCATGAGAGGACTTTTTAAAAAGGGTGTGCAACCACTCAAGGGAAGACAACCCCACCTTCCACAGAAGGGCTTTCAAAAGCATACAACCCCACCTACATCGCAGAGATGCCTTACGGTGAAAAGGAAGCATGCAAACAAAGTATACAACCCCACCTGCATCACAGAGGTGCCTTACGGTGAAAAGGAAGTATACACAAACGCACAAAGTATACAACCCTACCTGTATTGCAAAGATGCCTTATGGTGAAAAGGTAGTATACGCAACACAATTTATCACAATATCTAAGATATCCAAGCATTTACAACAATATATGCCCCCACCTTAAAGTGGTTGCTCCCGCTTGTCGGTAGCAATCACATTTAAGGTAAGGTTGAAAACACGTGAGGGAACAAGAGATTTCTCAAAGCCCATTGTCGAACTCCATTATTAACCAATACATTGATGTAGAAATGGCATGCACACAACTCAACGGACCAATAGATCCTATATCAAGAAACCTACTGGCTATAATGTGTTACATTTAAATTGTCAAACCAGGGAATCATATTCTTCTTGGATGGTGCCTGTACTATGTGTATAATTAAGGATTCCTGAATTGTAATCTAGAGGTTGTGTATAGGAATAAACTATTGAAAGAAAAACAAACTCTATTTGTAAGAATTAACAAGTACTATGAGTAAGTAATGCTGATAAGAAATAACCAATGCTATTCAATTGGTTATAAATCAAATGGTCTTATGTAATTCCAAATAAGGAAACAACCAATAGTTAATCGGTGATCATCTTGACTCAACAACATAGATTATCAATATCTAACTAATTCACATGACATAAACTCATTACAACATGCATTAATCACACAAACATAAACATGCAACATAAACTAAACACATGAACATATAAGAGAGACATAATTACCTTAAGTGACCCTTGCTTGAGTGACTGTGATCCCACAAAATCTAACTATATTTCTACTGTATCTCTAAAACCATTGACTAAACACAAAATATGCATTCCTTTATTGAATGCTTGAAGAAACTACAATAACAATTCTGATAACACAATCTATGTCTAACTTCTGTTCCATATACAAAATCTAACAATCCATATATACAAGATCAAAATTCTCCTATTTGAACAAAACTACAAACAATAAATACTATAACTATCCATTATCCAATAACATAGGGAGAGGAATTTATTACTAATCAAACTAGGAATAGGAAACTAAACTGCCATAAAAATAATGTAGATGACACAGTCCTACTATAACTCTCTTTAGTTATTATGAAAAAAATCATATCTGGAAACAAAATATGGAGCACGATCTGAGATTCCCTTGTTATTCATGATTGCGTCAACTATTGAAGGATAACTGTCAAAGAGTGGAGAGTTATGGCTAAATCATATCCAATTAATTCAAACTTCTTCCTTTGGTTGCGGGTGCTGTATTGTCTGTTGTGGACATCAACACCTCCTTTGCTATGGGCTGCCAAGTGGTCTTCATGAAATGTAGCCAAATGCTCACTGCATAGGGTTAATCAATCACATGATATCTGTACATCACTACTACTAAAATTAACATAAAGTACTATCATATTTTATGAGCAATCATCAATTCACACATAATTAATTAACAACATATTAAATACCAATCTTAATGCTTTCAATGTCTTAAGGATGATTATAGGCATAGTCAATATATATAAAAGTTTGGGAATGTCTTTGAAAGCTTGCACTTAAAGCAAGAGAAATAGGACAAAACATATCCTCATCACACCCCCCAACTAAACATGTTGATGGTCCTCTAGCAACCAAGGTCTCTGATTGTATTGAAGATCTATCTCCCTGTAATCTTTAGGTTCTTGCACTCCTCTATCCTGTTTGAGATAGAAGCACTACTACTCTACTAACCTATTCCACCTAGCCCATTCTGCTTCCTAATTTGTCATCTATTCCAACCAATGTGGAATTGGATAAAGAAGCAAGGAAAGAACACCAAAGGCAACCAAGTTATTCCATGTTCATTGGTTGATCTAATATATTTTTGTGCCCTATTGATTGCTGCTAAGAGGTTTAGTATTGAATGAGGCTCTTTTCTTTGCAATGCTGGTGTCAACTCTTTCCACCTACCCTGTGAAAAACCCAAAGCCTCCTTACCAATCCCCTTAGCTAATTCAATGAATTTGTTGTAATTCGTTGCTCTACATTCCAGGAGTTTGGTTTCCACTTCAAGACATTTGATCAAATTAATCCAAACCACCACTATCTTATTGGGATATGGGCCTTTTGCCCTGATTTTGAGAGGGAGTGATTTCTCTCTCTCATTATACTGCTACTGTAGAATCCTTCTCCTATGCTCATTCTGGATGAATGATGTTAGGGCCTTCAATTGCACATCCCCAATAACAACTAGGGGATTCTAGTTGGTGTCATATGGAATGGCTAAATCATGCAGATAGAATTCACAGTATTGATTATGCTTCTCAAGGGTAGCTTTTTGGTAGATTGTTAGAAATAAAGCAAGTGTAAAAAGTGAAACAGGGGCATCACTATAAAGCTAGCTAAACTAAAAACTTAAATACTGCTCCTATAGATAGAGGGTATAAACCCTTGTAGATGGACGACACCTCATGTCAGATGGATAGTCATAGATGCCATTCTATCCATTTTGAATTTTAGTCTCTTTATTTATGTATCCTTCACCTCTATCTCTTTGCTATACTTCCCCTTCAACTCATCCTATCCTTTTACAAATTCATCTATCTTATTCCACAACTGCAAGGTAACTATGAACAAGGTTGATGGGGTAAGTTCCTCTGGTTGTTCTTCTTGTTGCACAAGCTCTAGATTTCTTCTATTAATTTCTATAATGGCCAATTGGGCCAAATGATCTAGTCTTGTCCCCTTTTTCTAGTAAACATGTAGCTGATCCTCCGACCTCTTAACCTGTTCATTTAACCTTGTCTTCTTTTGTTGGTAATCCTTCAACTGCTTCTCCAATTCTACAATTTTTTGTAGGGCTATCTATAGTTCATCCATGTTTCCCTCTATTGTGTACTCAGAATCCAACAACAATTCCTCTACTTGAATTCCATTTGGAGAGGCTGATAAGTCTAGTTTTTTAGTATCAGGGGGAGGTTGATGTTGTTTCCTAGTTGTATATAAATCCTCCTCCTCAGACTCTGTATCAGTCTCCAAGATAAGTGTGTGGTCCACATTTCTCTATTCCCTATCAAGAAATAGATGCTCTCTTTTGAAGTCTGTATCAGTGTGTACATCAACCACATTCTTCTATTCAGGATGGGTTTTCCCTCCTCAAAGTCCTTTCTCCTTCAAGCAGTCTAAGCGCCTATGTGATTGAGTAGTTACCTTTTGTTTCTTTTCTACTTTTTGTTTCTTTTTGGCTTTAGACAAAGAAGAGGATGTTTTTCTATTCTTGGTGGGCTTTGAGGTAGAAGGAGTATCATGTGTAGTTTTAGGTGTTGCGGGTGGTGAGCTGGTAGCTCTAGGCTGCAGTTATCATTTTACATTTTTCTTTGTGCGGCTAGAGGTTTGTGAGGGTGAATGCTCTGGCAAGGGGGTTAACACTGGTGAAGCTACAAGTGTGGGAGAACTTGCATGTTCACCTATAGGGTTATCAAGACTTGGAGCTGGATGCTCCTCAATGGTTGAATGGCAGTGGGTAGGTGAAGCTTCTGGTTGGGAAGAGGTTGTAGGTGCTTCCTCTTCTTCCCCTATTTGTACATTTTTTGGTCGTGCCTCTTCTTCCCTCTGTGGTTCAACACTCAAAGGTCTCTCATCAATATTATTAATTTCAAGAAAATATTCCCAAGAAATATCAGGGCATTGAATAGATAAACTCCTTTTTATTAATAGCACAACCAGGCCATGATGAGATAATGAAGACTATTGTTTTTTCCTTCTATACTTAGTAGACATTCTTTATAAAAAATTGAACAGGAAATTTGGAACATTCACTACCCTCTTGTGACGGAGATGGCTTAAAAGTTTGAAATGCACAGTATAAAGAAAATATTGCCTCCCATCATAGGTAAGATATCTAATAATATAGGTAGCAATAGAGGCCCATAATCAGGGTAAAGAGACTCATTTGGTACCTTGAGATGTAGATTCCATTCTTTCTCTTGGTTGATTGAATTTGGCCCTTGCTGGAATTGCGTCAACTCTTATAGGGAATTCTTCTCCAGCTACCCATAGCCCTGTTACCTCAACAATGGAAGCTATAGACGCATCAATTTGTAAGCCTTTGACTGTAGCTTCACTATTATGGAATGTTCTTGCAAACTGTTAGGTCATGGCTTCATTATACTCTGTCATCTTAAGAAAATAATCCAACTAGCCTGCTTGCTGAAAGATAGGCATGCAATCTCTGTCAAACAATAATGTTGTGTGGACTATAGGATCTCTCCTGATTGGTTCCCCACCCATTGTGATATCTCATGAAACTCTGCTATTGAACCCAATTCCACTCTGCAAACTCAATTTCCTTAATTCAATCCCTTGTTCTTTGACAAATACTTTTACCAGTCACTTATTACCAATTACTATTTGCTAGATTGTCTATTATGCTATGCGGATAGTCATAATTATGAAGGGAGAGATTTCAATGTACGTGAAATAATTCCTACGTATGGAATTCCCCCCAACTAAGGTGTCATTTGTCCTCAAATGAGAAGACATGCTAGATGTATGGAAGAGTTTTTTGAAAGTAATTCGAATTGGTCACAATAGTTTAAAATAATGATAGGTGAAGTTTGAATATCATAAAATAATGAGTATTAAATGTTAATTAAAGCAATAGTGAGATAAATACATGTGAAGTGATGTCAAACTTGGAAATGTTGCATGGGAAAATGATGACATGGTAGCTGGAGTTGATGTGTTTAGAGAACGGGCCAAAGCAAATCAAATGGATGTGACATTGAAGAAGTGTCTAGATGGAATTTGTGTTAGCATTGTGACACGTAGCACGAAGGTACATTGAATAGTAGAAAATGGTGGCATGCAGATGTCATGAGAAAAAGGTTCTATAGGCCAGAGTGGTTGCATGCGCTCAATCAGAAACATGATGTGAACAAGGCCCATGTGTGGTGGCTGCGAGTACAACAGCTACATGTCCCTCAGGAATGATGACCATTGTAGTTGATGCATGTGTAATTGTATAGGTCCCTTAAAATAGTACAAAACCTTTGGCTATAGGTCCCTTCAGTAAAGTGGTTGGCGGCCAAAGTAATCCTCAATTAGATAATAGGAGTTGAGTTGATGGAGCCTGAATGTTGATTTGTTTATTATTATTATTATTTTGTTTATATGTTTTATGTTGTATTTATGTACAAGGTTTATAGAAATCATACCTGAGGTGGTAATGCAGTTAAGTTAGTAGCTTGATCTGCTAAGTGTTGTGATCATATGAGACTGGTATGCATGCCTCATCTGAGGTAGGCTGCTATGGAACTTGGGTACCGATATCTTCTCTTAACTATTGGAGGAAGGTGGCCTTATTCAATGGATTCTTATACAATTTCAATTGTTGTCTATTGACCATTAGTGAAAATCTTACTAGATCAATTATGGTTAGTTGGACTGTACCATTGGGAAAAACTTCCTTGATCTCATAAGGACCTAACCATATGGTCTGCAATTTGCCTTTATGACCTTTATACTTGGAATCATAGAGTAGGGCCCAATCACCTATTTGAAAGTCCTTGGTTTTGATTTATTGGTCATGCCATTTGACTCTCTATTTTTGTATTATTTAAGTGTGATGGACTGCTTCCATCTTTAACTCCTCTAAGGTATTAAGCCAACGCAACCTTTCTTTTTAATTTGTTGATAGGTCCATCCCAAGTTGAATGGCATTTCTCAATGTTTTGTATTCAAACTCAATAAGAAGGACAACTTTCTTACCATAAACCAGTTCATAGGATGTATACCCTGTTGTTGTCTTCCATGTAGTTCTATATGCCCAAACTGCTTCAAAGAGTCTTGCTGCCCAATCCTTCCTGTGTAATGCAATTGTCTTTGTTAATATTGCCTCAATCTCCCTGTTTATGACCTCAACCTAGCTATTTGACTATGGATGATAGGGAGTGGACTTCTTATGTCTGATTTCATATTCCTGAATGAGACTAGCTATCAGGGTTGATGTAAACTATGGTCCCTGATCTATGACAATTTCCTTTGGGACTCCATACCTTGTAGATATTTCCTCATATAGGAATGTAGAAACCTTACTGTCTCTACCTACTTTTAGAGCTTTCACCTCCACCCATTTTGTTAGGTAACCAATGTAAACTAGTATATATTCTTTATTATTAGATGGAGGATCAATGGGCCCAATAAAATCAATGCCCCATTTGTCAAATGGTGTGACCACCAATTGTGGTTGCAGGGGAATTTCATCACTTCTTGTAGGTGTGCCCATCCTTTGACAATGGTCACATCTTCTTGTATAGAGAGTTGTATCTTTGTGCTGGGTTGGCCAATAGTATCCAGTGTTAAAGATCTTGACTATTGTTCTCTTAGATGCAAAGTGTCCTCTAGAAGAATGTTATCATGACATGCCTAGAGAATGTTATAAACTTCATCTTCTCATGATATGATTAGGACCTATGTAGAAGAGGTAACCATCTACCCAAGAATAGGGAAAGTTGCGTTCAACTAGGTGGTGCCTCTCCCTTGGTGAGAGGTGTGGAGGTGTTTTCCCTGCAACCAGGTAATTTTCTATATTTGCATACCAAGGAGTTTGTATAGTTAGTGAAAATAAGTGCTCATCTAGAAATGAAACAACAATAACTGGATCCTCATTACAAGTAGGTAGCTTGGAGAGGAAATCATCAACAACATTGGCCTTCCCAGGCTTGTCCACAATGGTGATATCAAATTCCTGAAGTAGCAAGAGCCATCTAACCAATTTGCCACTTACCACTAGTGTGTTCATCAGATACCTTATTGTTGCATGGTTATTATGAATAAAAATAGGATACCCAGTGATATAATGCCTGAACTTATTGATTGCATATATAACAGCTAACATTTCTTTTTGAGTGACAGTATAGTTAAGTTCAACACCTTGGAGATTCTTACTGATGTAGTAAATTGCATATTCCAAATTTCCTTCCTTCTATCCTAACACAACCCCTACAACAAAGTTAGAGGCATCTATATGGATATGGAAAGGGACTACCCAATTAGGTCCTCTAAGTACAAGTGTCTTTGTCAATGAGTCTTTTAGACTTTCAAAGCATGTCTGACAATCAGCTATCCAATTAAATTCCACATCTTTAGAGAGTAAGAGAAACAAGGGAGCAACTATCTTACTAAAATCCTTTATGAATCTTCTATAGTACCTTGCATGGCTGAAAAAACTTCTAACATATTTATATTTTTGAGGAACATGCAATGTTGAAATGATTTCAATTTTATGTGGATCCACTTGAATGCCTTCCTTAGACATAGAATGGCCAAGCACTACTCCTTCTTGCATCATCATGAAACATTTTTCATGACTAAGGGATAGGTTATGATCTTGACATCTTTGGAGTACTTTTTCAATGTTTTTAGGGCCTCTTCATAAGAATCTCCATAAGTGTTAAAATCATCCATATATACTTCCATAGAGTCATGGGCAAGGTTAGAAAAAATTGCTTAAAATAGCCCTCTGGAATGTTGCAAGTGCATTGCAAAGTCCAAATGGAAGGACTGAATAGGCATAGGCCCCACATGGGAATGTGAATGTGGTCTTATCCTAGTCCTTAGGGGTGATTTTGATCTAGTTATAGCCATTGAATCCATCAAGGAAAGAAAAATACTTTTTCCCAACCAAGGAATCTAATACCTGGTCAATGAAAGGAAGAGGGAAGTGATCTTTCCTAGTGGCAGTATTCAATTCTTTGTAGTCTACAAAAACTGACCATTTACCTACTTTGTTTTGTACTATGACTAGTGGGGATACCCATTGGGTATCTGATATGGGATATATGAATCCTCAATCCAATAGTTTTTGTAATTCATTCTTCACTATGACTCTCATAACAGGGTTCATCCTCCTCTGAGGTTGCTTGACTAGCTTGCATCCCTCATTGATGTATATCCTATGCACATAGAGGTTGGGGTCAATGCCCTTCATATCATGATAGTCCCATGCAAATGTTGTTAGATTGTGAGTTTGCAACATTGTTAAATTTAGTCTTTTGAACATATGTCAATTTACTATTGATATTAAGTGTCCTGCCTGGTGTAATGTCAAATGGTGTTGTAAATTCCATGACAGAGGCAATATCTAGTCCTAATAAATTAAGGCTATAGCTATGGGGTAGCAGATCATGAAACATGTTGGTGGAAGCATAGGCTTGTGTGTTGATTGAAGGCAAAATATTATGCAGTGGGCAAGTCAGGCATACTAGACATGGGTCTTGCTGTGGGTCCCTTCCATAAGTATTTTGTATGACATAGGAAAGCACTTCATCTTCATCCTGGATATTCAATAATGGGCTTCGTTCAATTTTCATTAGTGTCTGAAGAGAATATTGGTTAGTATCCTCTAGTTTTGGCCAAATAGTTTGCTCCATATCAACAAAAGGTTGTGATGGGGGATAAAGGACCAACTTCTTTGTTATATTCCCATTGGAAATTATCATATTCCTAGACCTGCATCCTATGAAGGCATCTATTGTTGCCATCTAGGGTCTCCCTAGGATGAGTGGATATCCTCCTAGGCTGGCCTTGGGCTACAAGACCATAAAGTCTGCAGGGTATTCCCATGAGTCTAATGTAATTACAATATCTTCAATGACCCCCTCAGGTTTGATAGTTGGCCTGTCTGCCAATTGTAATACTATTGGAGTAGGTCTTAGGTTATCCAATTGAAGATTATTCATTTTTTCCTTTGTCATTACATTTATGGTTGCACCCAGGTCAATTAAGGTATTTTTGATAAGGGTACCATTGATGTTCACATCAAATATAGGGCTTCTAGGATCTGCATATTTTGGGACAGCCAAATTACCTAACATGATATCAACAAGTTGTCCTATAACATGTACTGTCTAAGGATCTTTTCTCTTTCTTCCTAGTTTCTTAAGGCATAATTCCCTTATAGCCTTAGTATATATGGGTACATCTTTGATAGCTTGAATTAGGGTAATTTTTACACAAACATTTTTCAATTGCCCACCGAAATCAAAGTTAGGTTCAGATGGAGGTGGTGCTTGAATATTTAATCTCTCTGGAAATGGAGGGCTCATAGTAATGGTTTCTTCTTGAGGAGAGGTTTTCTTAGGAGGGCTATTCCAGTTATTCAAATGAGTGTCACTGATGGAGGTTGGTTCCTCATCAGAAAGTTCTATTATAAGTGGAGACGAAGGTCCAACAAGCATTTTTCTTGAGCGTAGGTGCACATCACTAACCTCAACTGTATAGGTTAGGTATTGGATGGATTCATTAGTATAAACCTGTTGAACAGGCTTGTTGTTAGGATTAGGTGTAGGTTGAGTTGGCAATTGAGTGGCTCTAGGCAGAACATGAGTGGGTGAAGCTGCATTTGGCATAAGGCCAGGTTGTTGAAGCAGGGCTTGTTGTGGCTACATGTAGTTCATATTTGGATTTTGCCAAGACTGATTTTCACACCACTACTATGACCAAGGGTTTTTATTGGTCTGCCATTGTGGATTATGATTTGAGGATTGGAAGGGTTGCTATGGCCATACCCCCTACTGTTGGTTCCAGCTAGGTGGCATAGTTGCCCATTGTTGTTGTGGTAGATTATACCAAGGTGCATTGTTCCAATTAGGGATGTTTGAAGTAGATGATGGAAATGACATATTATTGGTCAAGGGGTCTTGAGCCATACCTTGTCTTTGCTTCTAAGGCCTACATTGTACAATGTAAAACACTTGACCTTCTTCATCTTCTATGGCTCATAAATCTACTTTCTCATTCCTTCCCTCATAAATAATGGCAGTACCCTTGCATCTATAGTTAGCCTTCTTTTGTTGGCAATGTGGACAATACTCAACCAAAGCTGCCTCTATTACCTCTTGCTTCTTTATATGTAGGGTGTCAAGTTGTGTTTCCAAATGGTTTATGATATCCTCCTTCATATTTGATAGTAGATTATTAAACTCTACTCTGGAGACTCTAGTAGATGATTTAGTGGAAGGCAGGGCTCTCAAGCCTCTATTTTTCTTCAAGGTCGATCGTGAATAGTTTCTGTAGATTTGACAAATGTCATCAAACCTGAGTTGAGAGATGTCCTATGTTCCAATCAAATTTAGTGAATCCATACATTCTTCATTCACACCTCTTAGAAAGACCAACTTGAATGACTCTAGGGAGAGCCTATTCTATCTTAACTTCTTGAGGCAAAACTAAAATCTCTCAACATAGTCTTCCATGTTGAACACACTTGAAGACTGAGAGGGGGGATGAATCAGTCTTTTCTTAAACTTTTAAATCAATTCCATTTGTAGCTTAAACATCAAATTAAATTAACTAAAAGAAGAACAAAAAGGAAAGCATGCATCACACAAGGACACCAAGAGTTTTACATGGAAAACTTAATGAGGGAAAACCACGGTGAGAGTTAACTCACAATATATGAAGCTCACTGCTAATAAAAATTACAATTTTGTTTTTGAGGCCCATTGCCTAAGTAAGCTCGCTACTCCCTAATGGACTTGCAGACTAAGGTGCACAACCTTAGGACAAGATACATGGACCTACTGAAGAGACTCACTATCTAATAGTAGGATACATGAAAGATTATGATGAAAACATGAACTACTATAAAAGAAGCATCTAACATATGCTGATGTTGTAGTCCCTTTTTCACATAATTACTCTATCATACTGAATTCACACACTTCATACTTAGCCTACTCCTCAATCTGTCCTCATATGATTCACAAATAGTTTTGTTCTTCTATAATACCCTCCGCAACAACTCAAAAAACCTAATTAGATCGGCTCCAAGATGACCTTTAGATGAAACATATGATACTACATAGGTCGGCTCCAAACATATACATTATGAAAAGAAAATAAGTTGTAGATCACTACACATGGCATAGCAAGACCCAAATACATCACAACACATCCTCTAAAGAAATATTAACTAATCAGGATCAATCGCAAATGAAGGAAACCAGATTGTCATTCCAAACAACATCAACACTACTCATCTTTACACCATCGGGGAGAAACCAAAAACATCATACAGACCAAGATGTGAGAAACATATTTTATCAATAGTGTCCTTACAACCTTTTCTTGAAGTATCTGATCATTATATGTTTTCACAAGAAGAGAAACATATTGAAGTAAAGAAAACAGAGCATCTCAGATTGACTGTGACACATCAACACTTAGGATATTGCATTGCGGTTTACCAAAACATCTAAAACACATATGGATGAACTCATACACCACTTTGAACATATCCCCAAATTCGTACAACCATATCTATCACTCCAGAGGAACGCTGAGCATTCTAAGATGCTTAACATAGTTATATTGCAATCCAGAGAATAGTCACATGTAACTCTTGTTGTAGAAATTTTTATGACATGAAATTTTGGAAATAACTTCTTTGCTAACTACCAAACTTAACTCCAGAACTGTACAACCAGATCATGCAATGCAGAGGAATGCATACCAAAAAAATAGGGTCACTGACTTAGGAAAATATGCAGTTCTTACCTTAGACAACTTCTCTTAACAACACAAGTATAGACCCGACCACAATCTATCAAGTATCATGCTTCTAGACATCTCGGTATTTGCTAGATCTTCTAGACTGACTTGCCCTAAATATGCTAACCCCATGTCTTAATTGTGTCAAACCATCTCTCTCAAATCTTCCACTTTCTATCAACTACATCAAACTATCTCTACTCATTTCTTAGCCTCTTCAACTTCTAAATAAGATCTTTATACAATCATGACCTCAAGTTGACACGTATTGAGTTGACATCAATGACACACATATTTCCAATAATCTCCCCCTTTTTCATTGATGGCCCAACATACATTTGTTTACAAATCTTCTTTCCCAACTGATAAGACAATCATCAGCACATTCTCCCCATTTGACATCAAGGACAAAGGGCATAATATCTTCTACTTTTAACGACCTAAAAATTGTATGTACTCCCCTTTACTATATGATTTTTTACAAACAACACTCCCCCTAAGTTGAAGATGTCCAAAAACTGAGGCTATGTACATAGTAGGGTAAGTGCAAGAAGATGGGGGGCCAAAAAGAGGTCTTAAGTGGCCACTTTTTTTTCTGAAATTAGGAAATGCTAGCCTTGGATGAAAAATTGAGCATAGTTACACTCAAAATTTGGAGATGCAACCAAAACAATGTTCGTAGTGCTCCGAGTCTACTTTCTAAACTACTATTTTTTTTTGAAAATGACATAGATTAAGGGGTTCAAAAGAGGGAGCCACAGAAATTGTTGTTTCTGTCAAAAAAACATTACATAGCATGTTTTGTGGCTCCCTCAAAAGGTCAACTTTTTTTTGGTATTTTTAAGATCGCTTCAGTGAGAAATTAGCTAATAGCATGTAGTTTATGTCCAATTTTTCTGATATTTTTTTGATATATATTTGATTTTTTACTAATTTTCAAAGTGGACACATCCTAAAAAATAGAATTTTGGCCGTGCTACCCCTATAAAATTTGAAAACTAATTGAAAATCATTTTTTTAATTTTTTTAATATGTGTAGAATGGAGTCTAGTTTCTAAATATGTAATTTTTTTGAAATTTCAATGAATAGTTAATTTACAATGAAAAAAAGACCAAACAGTGGTTTTTGCCCAAAAACAAACACACAAATAAAAGAAATTAAAGATGAAAGGCTTAACATTATTACAATGTGAAAAAAATCACATCGTCAAATAGCTAAGAGAAAGCCTAACATTACCCAGGTGTTCAATTTGTTCGACCTTGAAACACGTGCAAATCTGAGGGTTAGCATGAACAAAATTATGTGAAATCTTGAAGAATATGGAAAAACACATCTGTGGATGTTGAAAATGCACTCCAAGCCTTTGGGTTGGAAATCCAAAGCAAATCCCAAGCCCAAGGCTTGCGATTCCGAAAGAAAAACATAACGCGAGTGCGTTATAATGCGCTCGCGTTATTGTTTGCTTTGCATTTTCCCTTTTCCGCAAAATTTTATGTTGTTTATCATGTTTTAAATAATGCGAGCGCGTTATAACTATGTTCCCCTTGAATTTTTTTATGTTCAAGGTTATTAATCATGTATGTATGTATGTATGCCTATTTATATGTATGCATCTATGTATGCCTATATGTATGTATGTATAGTGTCGAGGGTAGAGGAGGGTAGAGATGGGAGTGAACCAGATAGGGGAGGAGAGGGGTGGATAAGGATTGGGTGATTAAGGTTTAAGGTTGAGGGTTGAGGGTTTAGGGATAGGATTTAGAGTTTAGGGATAAGGGATTAGAGTTTAGGACCTTGAGGGATTAGGGTTTAGGGTTGAGGCTTTAGGGATAGAGTTTAGGGTTAAGGGTCGAGGGATTAGGGATAGGGTTTAGGGTTGAAGGTTTAATGATTGAGGGTTGAGGCTTTAGGGCTGAGGGTTAAGTGATTGGGGTTTAAAATATAGTGTTGAGTGTCGAGGGTTTATGGATAGGTTTTAGGGTTTAATTTTTAAGGGTTAAGGGTTGAGGGATAGGGTTTAGGGTTTAGGGATAAGGGATTAGGGTTTAAGGTATAATGTCGAGGGTTGAGGGTTTAGGAATAGGGATAGCGTTTGGGGTTTAGGGATGAGGGATTAGGGTTGAGGGTTGAGGGATTAGGGTTTAAGGTATAGTGTCGAGGGTTGAGGGTTTATTGATAGTGTTTAGGGTTGAGGGTTGAGGGATTAGGATTTAGGGTTGATGGATTAGGGTTTAAGGTATAGTGTTGAGGGTTGAGGGTTTAGGGATAGGCTTTAGGGTTGATAGATTAGGGTTTAGGGTTGACGGATTAGCATTTAATGTCGAGGTTAGGGTTAGAGTGTCGAGGGTAGAGGGATTAGGGATAGGGTTTAGGGTTCAAGGTTTAAGGATTGAGGGTTGAGGCTTTAGGGATGAGGGTTTAAGGCTTAAGATATAGTGTCAAGTGTTGAGGGTGCAGGGATAGGGTTTAAGTTTTAAGGGTTAAGGGTTGAGGAATAGGGACTAGGGTTTATGGTATAGTGTTGAGGGTTGATGGTTTAGGGATTAGGTTTAGGTTTGAGGAATTAGGGTTTAGGGTTTATGAATTAGGGTTTAATGTTGAGAGTTGAGGGTTGAGGGTTGAGGGTTGAGGGTTGAGGGATAGGGTTGATGGTCAAGGGATTAGGGTTAAAGAAGAGTGTCAAGGGTAGAGGGATTAGGGATAGGGTTTAGGGTTGAAGGTTTAAGGATTTAGGGTTGAGGCTTTAGGGATGAGGGTTAAGGGATTAGGGTTTAAGATATAGTGTTGAGTGTCGAGCGTGTAGGGATAGGATTTAGGGTTCAAGTTTTAAGGGTTAAGGGTCAAGGGATCAGAGTTAAGGGTTGAGGGATTAGGGTTTGACGTCGAGGGTATAAGTATTAGGGATAGAGTTTAGGGTTTAGGGATAAGGGATTAGGGTTTAAGGTATAGTGTCAAGGGTTGAGGGTTTAGGAATAGGGATAGCGTTTAGGGTTTAGGGATGAGGGATTAGGGTTGAGGGTTAAGGGATTAGGGTTGAGGGTTGAGGGATTAGGGTTTAAGGTATAGTGTCGAGGGTTGAGGGTTTATTGATAGTGTTTAGGGTTGAGGGTTGAGGGATTAGGTTTTAGGGTTGATGGATTAGGGTTTAAGGTATAGTGTTGAGGGTTGAGGGTTTAGGGATAGGGTTTAGGGTTGACAGATTAGGGTTTAGGGTTCAAGGTTTAAGGATTGAGGGTTGAAGCTTTAGGGATGAGGGTTTAAGGCTTAAGATATAGAGTCAAGTATTGAGGGTGCAGGGATAGGGTTTAAGTTTTAAGGGTTAAGGGTTGAGGGATAGGGATTAGGGTTTAAGGTATAGTGTTGAGGGTTGATGGTTTAGGGATAGGGTTTAGGTTTGAGGGATTAGGTTTTAGGGTTGATGAATTAGGGTTTAATGTTGAGAGTTGAGGATTGGGGGTTGAGGGTTGATGGTCGAGGGATTAGGGTTAAAGAAGAGTGTCGAGGGTAGAGGGGATAGGGATAGGGTTTAGGGTTGAAGGTTTAAGGATTTAGGGTTGAGGCTTTAGGGGTGAGGGTTGAGGTATTAGGGTTTAAGATATAGTGTCAAGTGTCAAGCGTGTAGGGATAGGTTTTAGGGTTTAAGTTTTAAGGGTTAAGGGTCAAGGGATCAGAGTTAAGGGTTGAGGGATTAGGGTTTGATGTCGAGGGTATAAGGATTAGGGATAGGGTTGGAGGGTTTAGGGATAAGGGATTAGGGTTTAAGGTATAGTATTGAGCCCGTTGAGGGTTTAGGAGTAGGGATAGTATTTAGGGTTTAGGGATAAGAGATTAGAGCTGAGGGATGATAGAATAGGGTTGAGGGATTAGGGTTTAGGGATAAGGTTTAGGGTTGAGGGTTGAGGGATTAGGGTTTAAGGTATAGTGTTGAGGGTTTAGGGATAGGGTTTAGGGTTGAGGGATTAGGATTTGACGTTGAGGGTTGAGGGTCAAGGGATTAGAGTTAAGGGTTGAGGGATTAGGGTTTGATGTTGAGGGTTGAGGGTTGAGGTTTGAGGGATAGGGTTGGAGGGTTTAGGGATAATTGATTAGGGTTTAAGGTATAGTATCGAGCCCATTGATGGTTTAGGAATAGGGATAGTGTTTAGGGTTTAGGAATAGGGTTTAGGGTTGAGGGATTAGAGTTAAGGGTTGAGGGATTAGGATTTGATGTTGAGCGTTGAGGGTCGAGGCTTTAGGGTTTAGGGTTTAGGAATAGGGTTGAGGGTCGAGGGATCATAATTATGGGTTGAGGGATTAGGGTTAAAGTAGAGTGTCGAGGGTATAAGGATTAGGGATAGGGTTGGAGGGTTTAGGGATAAGGGATTAGGGTTTAAGGTATAGTATCGAACCCGTTTAGGGTTTAGGAATAGGGATAGTGTTTAGGGTTTAGGGATGAGGGATTAGAGTTGAGGGTTGAGGGATTAGGGTTTAGGGATAAGGTTTAGGGTTGAGGCAAACAAGGAGCGACTGAGAGATATAGAGAGGGGAGAGGTAGAGAGGTGAGGGGGAGAGATAAGTGAGATATAGAACATGAGCTAATGGAACTAGAGGTGAGATATTGTAAAGGTGCTATTGAAGGTGAGATAAGCACAAATATTTATGGATCAATCTATAGCAGGACAAAATGCGAGCGCATTATAACGTGCTCATATTTTGTCCATCTATAGAAATGGTAAAAAAGTGTTGACCCCCATTTTCCAGGCCCACATGCTTTGTTTTCATGTTGATTATGTGCGTGCTCCAACAAAAAAGAAGTGCTTTCATGCTGTTGGGAAGTTCACATGCACATTTTACACATTCTACCACCTTTGCATGATCTTTCCACCACTTTTTCTGCTTTGCCAACTTGAGAAGGAGGAAATAACATAGTTTTCACACCAAGTTTGATATATATCTATTCAAGTTTTAATTTTTGTAGTGTTGCAATGTTAATTGTGATTCAATTTTAGGAATTTAACATTATAGATTGGTTAATAGTATTGTTGTTAGTAATTATATTTGAGTGTTATTCAATTTAACACTGAAAAGGAAGCAAGTGGTGAAAAACTCAAATTGTTGAGGAGTTTGATGCAAGAAGAAAAAAACACTACATAATTGGGTACTCTCTCCATTCAAATCTTCATTTTTTAGGTATGTCAAGTCTTTACATGCATGTTCTTTACATTTTCCTTAATTCTATTTGAATTAATTTATCATGCTTTATCATACATGTTTAAAATAGACACATTCCCAATCAAGAAAGCAACCTACAATCTCACATGATGCCATGTATATTTTCTACACTTGTGCTCTTTAATAATTATGTGTAATAAACAGACCTTAACATACCATGATGTCAAACTATACAAGAATAAATCCTTACAACATAATAAAAATACAATCCCACTATTATCTTGTCATATTAACAAGTTAAAAAACAAATGAATAGGTGCCAATATCATACAAGTATGCACATGACATGATGATTTGTATGCACATATCTTGGGCTAGGACATTCCTTATGCACCTATTCATAATGATTTGTACATGCACATGACACAACAATTGTTGTCTATTCCTTCACAAGCCACCCAAATCCTAGTAGCCCTAGTAACAACAAACATGTCAAATTGGGTCTGCCTCAACCTTTTCAAGCATGAAGTCCCATGCACTCTTTTCATGGCTGCAATAGTTTTCTTTGTATGCTTTGTACCTATTTTGGTTGAGTGACATTTACTCTTTTACATGATGATTGTATGTACATTTACTATGAAGGGTTGAATGACATATATTTTAGTTATTTGTATGGATTCATTTCTTAGGAACTAATATTGGTCTCTTTATCATGCTACAGACAAATTCTCTGTCATGCTGAGGAAATGATCAAGAATTAAACCAACATAGGAAGAGATGGAAGCTAAGAATGCAAAGAAAGCAGTGGATATGAGGAAACTTTGTGAGAAGAGGAAATTGGACATGGTAAATGAAGACATGCCAATTGAAGAGGAACCACAACCATCACAAAGAGATATGGTATTGGCGGCACAAAGAGAACAAATGCAAAAACTTTGTGCTACGAGAGATTTGAATACCATAGTACGAGACACGTCCTCTATTGCAAGTCAACATGTAGGGACACCATCTACCACATCTCAAGTTGAGAGTACATCATCACTCACAAGTGACGAAGGAGGTACGCCATCGTTCCCACCTCAACCTCAAAGTATGTCATCTATTCCATATTTGATCGAAGGTATGCCATCCAGCCCATATCATTTAAATATTGATGAAATTCCTAATGTTGAGATGAATTTACCTAACTTAACACCACCTAGAATTTTGCATAGAAAGCCAAAGTATTTGATTGATATTGATGAGAATATTTTGTAGCCAATGGAAGGTAAGATTCTAAATTGCACTTGTAGAAGATATGCTCATAAGATTTGGAGATTGTTCTTTGACAAGTTAAATGAGACTGCAAGATGTCAACTATTCATTGAAATGATGCAAAGCATAAAGTATAGGTCCATCATGAAGATTATTAGGTTAAGAACATCAGAGGCTTCAAGTGAAAAATCTATTGTTAAGAATCTAATGAGTGCGTATGAGAGTGTGGGTAACACCTCACACACAAAAGATAGTAATGCAACATGGCATTTAATTACATCGACTATAGTAAGTAGTCAAACGAGGAAAGATCATCTCATTAGAAAGATGAGTCAAGAATTGAGAATTAATAGGAAAACTTTATCAAGAGCTATTGGAAGATGCCAAAGAATTGAGGACACTAATACCAATGAATTATGGGCATTCTCAGGGAGACTACCACGAAAAGATAAACCAATTGTTGAAGCATTGAGATCATTAATTGAAGACTTTTGGAAGAATTACACAAGGGTATCTCCGAATCAAAGGGATGTGGTAAGAAGGAGAATCGGTAGTCAGAACCGTGAGCCACATCCAAAGCATTTTTTGGATGAGACTCAAACACAGTTTTATGGTAAATTTCTAGAGAAGTATCCTCAAATTAAAATTTGTCAAAGATATTTTGAAATGATAAAACTTTTCTATGTCAAGATAAATCACACACACACTACTTGTTAATGTAGATTACATATTGAATTTCTAACCATTTTGATGTTTATAGGTTTATATGTTTAGATATGCATACTAACAATGTTTTGCAGGGTTGTGCCATACATACCCCACCAACATCTTCAAGAGACTTCTTATCAAGAAATTTATGTGAAAGAGAGGAAGGTCAAATATTCTACAAGAAATTATGCTTGGATGGCACATGTCATCGTTGCGGTGGCTTGCAACATTTGCCAATATGTGAACATATGGAAAGAACACATACGGTTGGAAATGAACTAGTAGAGTTTGGCAAGTATAAAACAATGTCATATAATACAAAAGATGGTAAAGAAGCAAAGATGTGTGAATTGGTTATTGAAAAGATTCCAGTGTATCATTTTATGCCTATATTTTGTGATAGCATAGTGTATGAGTATGCAAGACATGCCCATAGAGCTCGATGGTTGGACTTGCAATTCAAGTTATGCAAGGACACATTTCCAGTTGGTAGCATTGTTTCAATCATCGACTTTGCAGAGAACTACAGTCTACAGCCACAACGTGAGGTGCAATCACAATATTACAACTCCACATAGGTTTCTATATTTGTGCACATCGCATTCATCCATGCGAATGACAGTACAGAGGATGACAGAAAGATCATAAGGGAGTATAATTTCTATATTCATGATGATCGTACGGATTCTACGGAGTTCATGCAAGGTTGCTTTCAGCTGTTCTACAATGATTTGGCTAGAAGAAGCATATCGTTCAGTCATCATATCATATGGTCGGATAACTATGCATCACAATTCAAGAACTCACAGAATTTCTATTAGCTAAGTAGGAGGCATAATTTTATAGGTATTTGGCATATGTGGAACTTTTGTGAGGCCGGGCATGGAAAGGGGGAGCATGATGGTGCAGGAGCATGTATCAAAAGAGCCATAGCATGAGAAGAGTTAAAGTATAAAGACAATGCAAAGTTGATTATCGAGTGGTGTAATGATTCCATGGGTTCAGGTAAAGAAGGTAAGTCTTTAGTTCATAGATTTTTTTGGTTGATAGATGATACTAACATTGCACCATATGAGGACTATTGTACATTGACAAGATCAAATAAGATTCACTCTTTTAGAAGCTCAATTGCAGGTTCATGGAGTATCCATATACAAAAGATGTCATGCTTTTGTTCTTCCTGTACAATTCAAGCTTGGGATGAGTGCAAGTCAAAGGAGTGGGTTGATGAATGACAGTTAAGTTATCTTAGCCCACTTGACACATATCGACCCCCGACGGCACTGGAACTAACACAGATGGAATCATCAGTTGACTTTGACCACATATTAGATCTAGTTCAACCAGCTAATATATCTATTTGCATAGTTTTTGAAATTCCTAATGTCATCTTACTTTGTAGTGTTTTTTTAATGTTGACTAATTTCATCTAATTTGCTACACATATCAATGTAGGGCATGTATATGCAGTTATTGCAGATGAAGATAATGAAGATGGAACATATTATTACTTATGTTGTTGTGTTGAGGCTAAAAAGAAATTGGAGGCCCCAGTTACAGATGGAGAAAACATCGAATACCCTACAGGCTCAGTGGTTATTACTGGAACATGGCTTAGAAGGTACCCACATAAGAGTGTTAATGTTTGGCTGTTTTAGGACTTTAACACGCATCAGAAGATTCTTCATTACTCGAACCTTGTTGTGGCATCCAATGTTCATTTGATATAGTATTGGGGTAGACTTTTGAACAAAATCTTGTGGAAGGTGTGTGACTCTGACCATGAAGCAATACTTGACACAATAAAGAGTAGAGCAGATCCGGATGGTTCATTGGATTAATTTGTAAGTATTCACATTGATTTTCTAAAGTCATGTTACATTGAGTTGCAAGTATGCACATTAATTTCTAAGGTTTGTCTTTTTTTATTTCCTGCTGCACTTTTACACATACACATTTTTACATCATCATGTTATGCTTCATGGGGTTAGACCTAAGTGATGGATGAAGTTGATCCTAAGAATAATGTATAAAATCTAGGTAATGTATAAAATATAGGTGTCTCTAGGTGTCTTGGTTTCTAACTAGATAATAGGTGTCTCTAATTGTGATGTAAAGGCAATGGGATAGTTGGAGGATGGCAAACTAGACAAGGTTTCCTTATGCTCTAAAGCCCAAATTTCATGATCATTATACAAAAGTGGGAACAGTAGTTAGAGACTCTAAATTCTTCATGGAAAAGGTGATTTCAGATTCTTTGGGACCCATTCCAATCATTACCAAAGGCAGACCAAACTCAGGATTAACACTTCCTTCACAAACCTAAGAAATGGCTTGTAGCCCTAAAAATAGAGAACAATGCTAATAACTTTTGATACAGATCTTCAAACACAGAACTTGAACAATCAGTAGATACCCATTTGGACTCCCTATCACATATCCAAAACTGGGTATAGGTTGTTTTGGATGATATACCCTAACCTATAACTCCTCTCAATAACCTAGAGCCCCAATTAGGCCTTGAATACAAAGAGACCCCCCTTAAATTCACACACAGAACTCAACCAATGACTTCAGCACTTAGTATTCATGTCAAAACTATAAATTTTGTGGGTTTTGTCCTCCTACAATCTGTTGTTCCCAAAAATGCCTCTATGGTTCCTTCTCTATGTCTCTAAACCTCACCTAACACATGGTTTTGTTAGGTTTCCTCAAAGAAAATTTATTCTCCTTAGATTTCCTGCCAAAAACTCATCATAGCATACTAGAACAGACCTACTACAACCCATTCCACTGATCAAAAGTGAATCAAATCAGTGGAATGGCCAAAAAATGCACGATTTTTACCAAAACCCTAGATAAGGTTTTCTTAAACTATTTTCAGGAAAATGAGTCTTACTCTACTCTATAATTGTTTCAAGATGCCAAACTAGATGCAAATGAATGTCAACTCACTCTAGTTTCATGCCACCACCATAGTCCTTCAGTTGCACTAATGGTGCAGGGGCACCTAGGTTGTCATGCCTCCAAGAGGGGTCAAAAAATGAAATTTTGTTTTGATTGAGTCAATTGTATGTAATAAGGTCTTCTAAGACCATTTCATTTCTTTTTAAGTCACTTTGAGTCATTTGGGGTTAGTTTGAGTCTTTGAGTCCTGTTGCAAAAAAGTGTCAATGTTGTCAAGTTGCACAAAGCAACTTTTGCATTTTTAGTGTCCTGCTCCTGATGTGACCAAACTGATTGTTCCAACGCATCTAGATGGGTACATTTATGCTAGGCATGGTCTTTTTTTCACCCAAACATGTCGAAACAGTCCGAGCTACATTGTACTGACAATATCCCTGAAGAGTCCAAAGTGTAAAAAGGTGGCAATCTTTGACAAGATGTTACTCGAAAACTATGTCACTTAGAAACATTCCATCTAAGGCAACATGATCATGTAGAGTGCCTCTACAATAACCTCTCTCAGTTTTTTATATCTCTGAGGCATTTGCCCATGGTGAAAGGTTTTTTACTGCCCCAAAAATTGTTAGGAGGCAATGTAAAGTTGCAAAGGGGTGTAACTTTCGTCTTGCTCCTGATGCGACCAAACTGACTATTCCAACGCATCTGGATGGGTACATTTACACTAGGCATGGTCTTGTTTTTGACCCAAACATGTCGAAACACTCTGAGCTACATTCTACCGACGATATCCTTGAAGAGTCCAAAGTGCAAAAAGGCAACAATCTTTGATGAGATATTACTCGAGAACTGTGTCACTTAGAAACATTTCATCTGAGGCAACACGATCACATAGAGTGCTTCTACAATAACCTCTCTCAATTTTTTATATCTCTAAGGCATTTACCCGTGGTGAAAGGTTTTCTGTAGCCCCAAAAATCGTCAGAAGGAGGCAGTGTAAAGTTGCAAAGGGGTGTAACTTTCGTCTTGCTCCTGATGCAACCAAACTAACTATTCCAACGCATCTGGATGGGTACATTTATGCTAGGCATGGTCCTATTTTTCACCGAAACATGTCGAAACAGTCTGAGCTACATTGTACCGACGATATCCCTGAAGAGTCCAAAGTGCAAAAAGGCAGCAATCTTTGACGAGATGTTACTCAAAAATTGTGTCACTTAGAAACATTCCGTCTGAGGTAACAAGATCACGTAGAGTGCCTCTATAATAACCTCTCTCAGTTTTTTATATCTCTAAGGCATTTGCCCGTGGTGAAAGGTTTTCTGCTACCCCAAAAATCGTCAGAAGGAGGCAGTGTAAAGTTGCAAAGGGGTGTAACTTTCGTCCTGCTCCACGATGCAAGTTTCAAGTTGATTTCCTCCAAGGTGCCAATGTGAGGTTTTTTTGATGGCAAAGGGCGCCTTGATTCATGATGTTGAATCTCCTTCCTCCTAGGCGCCAAAATGGGTAGTTTAGACAAGAAAAGGTGCCTTAGTATACTTAGCTCATTTCTTGGCAATTTGATGGCTTCAATCACTTGTTCAAACCTATAGGAGACCATTTTACACTTAGGCGCTAGATCTTAGGATTTAGAACATCTTCCTTCAAGGTGCCAAAATGAGGTTATTTAGACACAAAAGTGCGCCTCCATACAAGATGCTTATTCTCCTTCCACTTAGGCGCTCATTCATGATGATCCAAGTGACAATAGGTGCCTAGAATTCCTTTGGTAAGATTTAGTCATTTTGAAGGTTCTAACACTAGGCGCTACAGTTGGAAGTGATTTGAAGTTCATTTTCCTCTAGGCGCCCAAAATGGATGGTGGAGACAAGAAAAGGTGCCTAGGCTTCTTTTGACGATTTTCAAAGTCTTCCTAAGATATATTTTGTTATATTGACCCTTAGGCACAAATGGATGATCTAGGATGACTCTAGGCGCATATCCAAGGTGATATCTTTCTAGGCGCAAGCTTCACTAAGTTTAGACTTCACTTGACATCAAGGTGCCAAAATGGATAGTTTAGAGAGGCAAAAATGCACCTAGAGGCATGATGCTTAGTTTGATGTGTTTGATCGACTTTGATAATCAAGATGAATTGCCTCCCTTAAGGCACCCTCCTTTATACTTTGAAACATCCTTTCAATATCAAGGCACAATTTTGAGGTTGTTTGGATGATGAAAGGCGCCTTGAGTTCTAGGCAGAGTTTTGAGGTTGTGCAAGTAGAGAAATTCGCCTAAGGTCTTAAAGCAAATTTGCGCCTAAAATTGAAAATCCCTGAGGTATGACTTATGGAAGCCTATAGCCCCAATGTTATGTTGCATACTAAAATTAGGTAAGACTCAATGTAATCTCATAACCTCACCTTATATGCAAGAGGAATTACATTTAATAACCACAATGGTCATCGGGTGCTCATAAGCATATGATTTTGACTATCTTATTAAAAACAACAAACATACTCTTTGCATCCCAATTTGGTATAATAACAAGAAATTAAGAAATATTTTCAATTGACCAACTCATAAAGAATATGGATCAGCATACTCATTTGAATATTTTCAATTGAGCAACTCATAAAGAATATTAATATTTTTTGTTCAACATGATGATTCTTTTTTTTTTTAAATACAACTTTTATCTTTTAGTTCCAAAATAAGATTTAGGTGATACTTGAATAACAATAGCTAGCTTATTGGATCAACAAACATCCTATGTAATACAATTGGACTTTAAATATTTGAAGTAGTCATTTACAAATATCCATTCAAACGTGGATTTATAATGCAAGTATGGATGCCATCAATAAAAAAGATTTGTATTAACCAAATATCCATATAGGCATACATCAATATCTGTCGATATAAGTATTACATATATACAAAATAGCCATATAGGCTTACAAGAATGCCATATAGGCATACAATGTCAACTATATGCAATACAAAATATATGTCCACAAATGCCATATAGGCATACAACAAAAGAACACAATAAAAAGTCATTCCCCTCTGGCTGGTGAAGAGAATAGATCATGGGCAGCCTTTGATCTTCTAGGGGATGGAGACGCGTATGTGGGTGGTCTACTACGAACCCGAGGGCTGCTCCTCCTATTTAGTTCTTCCTGCATCTTTAGTTGTTACAATAAAAAGTATAGACATTAAATATAGAAATTACATGTTATAAAAAATGAAATATTTAACAAAATAATCACTTACCGCTACCATATAATATGTCTCCTCACTTGCCTTAGTAGCAGGAATAGGCCGTGGTGATGTCATGTCCTATAGAAACCATCCAGATAGAAATTAAACTTCAAATCAATAATCTTTTGATTTTTAAAAAATAAACAACTATAACAATGAATGTAAATTGAAATTTACTAATCTGCCTCATACCCCTGTCAATGCCATGGAGCTATGAATCATAGAGGTCACACCATGCTCCATTTCCTTATGAACATCGGGAGGTGTCTCCGCAACTTGCATCATCTGGAAATAAAACAACATTATTCAATTACGAAAACTATAATAGTGATGCAAATCATGGGTCTTAACATACACACATGTTCATCTAAACATGGAAGTAAACACAATAAAGCACACAAGTCACATACAAAAATCTAGTAAGTACAATTCATTCATTAAACTATTTATTTTATTACGTCTGTGAAGCTTTGAAGTCCACCACCGCTGGCAGGTGTTGCCGTGAAATCTCCAATATTAACCTATTCAACATCCAAAATCATATATTAGAATACCATTCATATAACGATGCTATTCACATGTAATATTTATAATTGTTTACTAGTTACATACCCCGACAGTAGATGATCTAGTGTAATATGCAGGTGGAGAACCACTGAAAACTGCATCAACACTATGACCCTGAAATTTCATTAAAATCATCAAACTAAATTAGTTAATTTTGAATTCAAAAATAAAATTTAACAAATTAAATTCAATAAACTTGCTAATATTTATTTGAGTATCAAGGCCGAAAGTCTCACTCAGAAGGGTATCTATCATCACCATCTGCTCAGCTGCAGATGTAGCCTATGCACCTGCATCCTGACTATCCATGGGGTCATAACCACAGGTTGACCCACAAGTCTGACAAGCATGGGGTGGGACCCTACTCCTCGTACTATCTCCCAACCCACTCTGTGTTGCAGAACTGATATGCTCTATGATGCTCTGGGTCAAGGCACTAATGGAATGAAGTGTATCGACCTCAACACTCTCCTTCACAATGGAAGGGATAGAAACATGCTCATGGGCTGGTCTACTGATTACTCATCTCACTACCCGATGTGAGTCAACACGTGCCCTTGGTCTATCTTGTGCTGACCCCCCACCTCTACCCTGGAAGTCCCACATATCAAAATAGTTTGGCACTTTATTAAGGACAAACTCGCAGTAGAGTTTCCTCAAAAAGTATTGCGAGACCTCATTATTATTGCATGGAGGATGGTCAAAAACCATCCACCACCTCTACCCAAAATTATTCCTTATCGCTTGGTTGTTGTACCAATGGATAGGGAACCTCTTGCATGTAATGGGTGGAGGTTGATTTGTTTATGGGTTTGTGAAAATCGAACACAAGTCTGATTTTGTAATTTGTAATTTTTTCACATCTTGGTATGACAGCTTGTCTGCATAATAGTCTCTAAACTTTCTCCTCTTATCCATCCAACTAGATATTTGCTTTCTAATTGAATCTACATTTGATAACATAGATTCAAGAGATTCATCAAGCGTGGACCTATGCAAGGTTAAAGTGGAAGGATCTTTCAACCTTGCAATTATATCTTCAATTTCTTTTTTGTTGTTTTTAATTTGCCCCACTATATTTTCTTGTGTTCCAGGGGCATGTCGAGGAATGGATGGAGGAGGTTGTTGTTCCGTAGGATTTTGTAGATTTTGAGGAGGAGGTGCATTAACATTTCTTGACAATTAATGAAATTTACATAAAAAATCAACTCAAACCTACCTATTTAGAAACAAATTCAAACAAAACAAAATAAAAAAATCACTCCTTTGGCGTACTCAACATTATGGCGGCATTTTAGCTATGAATCGATAAGATTTTCGTGTTGAATTAATTTTTCAAAAATGCGAGCGTGCTTCCTAGGGTTTGCAGGTCATGGGTATAGAGGAGAAAAAACAAATGAAATGAGATGAGATGATTTTTATTTATTTATAACAAGTCATAATGCACTCGAGTTATGCATTATTTTTTTTTAAAACAATTTGGCCACTTTTTGGCCCCCCATATTTTTGCACTTACCCAGTATTTTAACTTAGAATGACACTGCAGGCCTCCACAATTCTATACAAAGCCAAAACTGTCTTATCTACAATACTCTTACAACTCACTTAGAAGGTAGAATGCCTTTGTAGATTACCTTGAGTTGGGAAAGAGTAGATACCCAGTTTTCTTTTGCTGAGGAAAGAATGTGATTCTGACATTCAAATTGCATGCATAAATCCTCAACCTCATCCACACTACTTGGAGTGTTCATTTTTTTATCAATCTTTTCTACTTCAGCTAGCAACCTAGATAACAAACAAGTCTCAAGTTGACTGCTTGCCTTAGTTGACCAAAGTATTTCTTTATTTGTTCTTTTTGATCCTGAAGCAATGACAACTGTAAATGAAGATTTTCTATTTGAGCTCTTGTTGATCCATCCTTATCCTTTGATTGATCATATATCTTGGCCACTTGTGTAATTTGTGACTCAATGGAGTCAATTTGATCTTTGATGTTCTTAGTGGAATCTAGCCATTTCAAGCAAAACAGATATAAAGAAGTGACTTCATCCATACATTCCTTAAACATCTTCATATTTTCTTACAATTTGTCATGTGCATTGGCACACCGGTCAGATGCATCAGCCATTATTTTGTCATTTATCTTCCTCAAGGCCTCTTGTTTTGCCTTTTGCTCAATGTGAGAGGAATGATCTTTGAAAGAGTCCATCAAAAGCTTTAATTTTTGTTCCAAAGGAAAAGAAGAATCAATGTTTACCTTAGGTAAACTCTCCTAAATAATCTTTATTGCATCATCAACTAATCCAGTCTTCTTCAAATGTTCTTGCAAAAATCCTTCCTTGCAAAAGCATGCAAAAATATCACCTAGTTGTAACTTATGAAGAGGAGAAATATTTGACAAGTCAACTTATCCCTCATGAGTAGGAATTTGTAGGAGCTAGGGTATCACCACAAGTTGAAACTACATCTGCAGCCCTAGTAGGTCCTTGAATGAATTTGAAGATGAAGAATCCTTACCTACATTCATAGAAGCATCCTGCTTCTCAATTGTCTTCTCTGTTGCATCTTGAATTTTCTCAGGATTATCCTCTTTCTTCTGCTCATCATTTCCTGGATTCTTTAGAGGAGGAATGTTATGTTCTTCACCAGGATTAGTGTTCTCTAGAGGGGGTACACCCACTTCACCTTGATCTCCTACATCTTATGCATTTGTATTATCCAAAGGAGCAGTCTCCTCATCCTTCTTATCATTTTTCTTTGTCTCATCACCACCTGTCACATTTCCCTCAAAATCTAATAAATCTATGTCTTGGGTCAACACATTAGGTATATCCAGAGGAATTTGTTCCTCAATAGTCATCTCAACCCTCTTCATTTTTTCAAGAATCTTGGTTGTCTTTGCTTCTATCTCTTTTTCCATCCTTTCTATTTCTTCTTTATCTTTCCCCATTAGAATATTTATCCTATGTTTTGTTATAAAATCTTGTGCCTATCTTTGAGATAATTTAACTTTTTCTTCATGAGAAATAGATGAACCAACCTTCTCTAGTAGCTCATTGCCTTATTTTAGCTTCTTGTACAACAACTTCATTCCTCTTATTAATGAGTGTATCTGCAAAACTTGCCAAAATTTGATCAATAATCTCATTTACAGCCATATTAAAGCTCATCACATACATAACTATAGCTTTCTTAGTTATAGCCTTGTCAATAGAAGGCATCTCATCATAAAGATCTACAACCCCTTTTAGAGCACCATGTTGTGCAATTGCATTAATAGTAGCCTCAAGTTGTAGAGGCTCATGTTCATGTGCTTTCGGAGGAGCCTTCTTTGTTTTGTTTTCTTTTTTCCTTACCTTTTCCTTTAGATGTTTCTTCCTCTTCTTCTTGTCTTGTTCTCTTCCTCAATACAAGAGATTCCTTTTCTTCTTCTTTATCCTCTTCATCATCATCCACATTTAGCAGATTAACCTTTCCCCTTTTTTTCTTGTTGCTTAGGTCTTGGTTTCTTCTTTTCTGCAGTCTTAGTTTTCACCGGTGTATTAGTAGCAACCCTTCTTCTATTGGGAGGTGTTTGAGTAGGTCTAGAAGGTTTAGGAGAAGTAGTAGTGATAGACGCAGACCTACTTGTCCTTCTAGGAGCTGGTGTGGCATAAGTGGTTTGTGATTCTTCTGCAGGACCCTCGGGAGTATCAAACATCTTTTCCAACTTTGTTTTCATCTTCTCCACCTTTTCCTCTACATCCTTCTTGATTCTCTTGTTGGTTATCTCATCATATGTGCCAAACCTCTCAGTAGTGGGATCTCTAGGTTTGCTAAGCAGGATTTTAGCATATGCACTGCAGTCAGGTCCAGAGACCTCATAGGGAAACATAGTTATACAAACAATTATTGGTTCAACTACCTCCATGTAACAATTATCCTTATCCACCATAAAAGTGATATCATTCTTGTATCTCTCTACAACTTGTGATGGTATTCTACACCTCATTTGCATTTCATTTTGAAATGTTTGAAAGAATCCCCAAAAGATTGTGTCACATTGTTTGGTATCTAGAAAACTATGCATGTGGTTCCTAATCTGATGTGCAATAGGAATATCCCTTCTCCAGACCACATTCTTCACACTAGACAATTCCTTCATGAAATAGAACATAAGACAAATAATCATAGATCCATACCAGAATTTGTAGTAGGTCCCTTGGTTCTCTGCAAATTATCCAACAATTGCTATCGCAAAATCTCACAAAGATCATAATCCTTTAATATGTTTACCATCTGATGAGCAGTATAGATGGCGATGGCGGTGGCAGACCCTTCTCTATTTGTGTAATAAATCTTTTATCCAATTCCCATCATGGCATACCAAACCTAGAGGTCAGTGATGTCATCCACAATTAGGGTTCTTTTATCAAATTTTTCCCTCGTAAGCTTCATAACTTCTTCATTCTTCACAACCTTCAGTGTTGGCATAGGTTCAAAGGAGCACAACCCAGTTACAACTCTGATAGCTTCCTTTGTGATCAAATATGGTTGATCAAGGAAAAATAAATCTTCATGGATCCAGCTCAAAGTGATTTTGATTCATTCATCTTCGTATCAAAAGTTGGGGAAACCCTTCCATACGTCTAATCATTTTGCCTCAACATTTACATACTCTGGCTTGAGCTGAAAATCATCACCCAAGAGATGATTGTTTATAAACTCTTCCATCTTCAGATGGTTGTACTCATCTAGCTATGAGTGAATATAGATGTGGACATCCTATGTATGCAACACATTGATAGGAACACTGGAAAACACTCCATCCTTGTCGGTCTCAGTAGAGTTGTATGAGTACTTCTTGAATTTTGGCCTTGGCTTTTCCACAATGTCAATAACCACATGTGTTTCCATGATAACTCCTTTTAAAAACTAGGGTTTTACATGCAAATCTGAGAAATAGCTGTGATTATTAGCGTTAGGGTTTGCACACAAGATTCACTGAAAACCTTCTTCTCTTCCTTAGCTCTTGCACAAAATTGATATCATTCAAATGAGATCAATTTTCATCAAGTAGGGATTAAATATGCTTCACACCTACCCTAGTTGCTCTGCATTAAATGCATTTCTTTGTTCTTGACAAAAGTATCTTTTTACTATCCTAAGATGACATAAGGATTCATGACCATTCAAAAAACTTCTACAAAGAGTGTATTTTCTCTGGAACTTTGAGTAAATGTCATCATATCACTAGCCAAACATATCCATGTCACAATTAGCCATTATGCTGAATATTTCAGTATCTTATGCTTTATAGGGGTTTGAAAAGATTTGTAATTGCAACCCCCCCTAAGCCAATACCTTCTTTTAGTTATCAGAAGATCCATCTGTACTAGGTAGAAGTACATATTCATTATTTACTTCACTTTCTTCCTTCTTCTTCCATATCTTGTTCATTTCCTCCTTTTATTGATCAATGTCAATCTTCTTTTGAGGAGCAGAAGATCTTACATTCTTTCCCTTGTAAAACCTTGCAATGTGTCTTGATTTATTGCAATTGTAGTATGCGATACTAGATTGTGGAGCATAATAACCTCTTCTCACATTAGATCTGCAATTAGCAACCTTATGACCAAACTTGTTGCATGTGTAGTAGTAACCATAGAAGTATTGATAATTCATAGCACTATTCTTATTCATGAAACTATTCCTCATCACTTTACTTCTACATTCATTAGCCTTATGACCAACTTTATTACAAGCATAGCACTAACCATGAAATGATTGAGAGTTCATAGCATTGTACCTTGGAGGCCTAAATGAATTGTGACTCATCTTGATTATACACTCAACAACCTTATGACCGATCTTATTAGAAGTATAGAAATTACCATTGAAAGCTTGAGAGTACCTGGTAGGAGAAGTTTGTTTAGGAGCAGGCTTTCTAAAGTTCTTCTTGTTCCAGACTTGTGTGGAGTTATTATTCCTTTCTTTGTCTTCTTGGATTCATCATGTGACTTTTCTTTTTCCTTCTCATTATTTCCTTCAACCATATTTGTTTTAGAGATTTCTCCTATTCCAAAACAAAGACCACCCTTGTCCTTATGAGGTTTTTGATAACTGAGTATCTCATTAAGAAAATCACTACCACCTTTCAGTTTTAAGATTTTGTCTATCTACTCTTTTGCTTGTTCCAATTCTTTTCTAAGATTGACAGCTTCTTCCTCAAGTTTTGAACATTTAGCTACTTTATCATTAAGCTTGGTATTTAAGAAATCTTCAATCCTCTTGCCTTCTTCAAATTTGACTTTTAAATTAGAGATCACATCTTCTACCTCCTTGAGTTTAATTTCACATCCTTTATCTCCTTCTATTTGAGCTTTCAGTTTACCAATTTCTTCTTTAGATTATCCAGCTTGTGTCTTCAATTTGACAATTTTCTCCTTTGATTTTTCAAGCATGACCTCATATTTCAGATTTAGTGTTCTTGCATCATCCAAATCTTTAAGAGGTGACCTGAGTTTTCCTTCAAATTCTACCTCACAATCATCTAGATTGATGTCCCAACCTTTAGGTTCCATTGACTCTAGATCCGGTTCTGGAGAAAACATATCATTAGACATTGTTTCAGATTCCATGTGTTCAAGTGCAGGATCTACCTCAGTTGTTAGGCTTCTCAAAGGCACTCAGCTCTGATACCAATTGTTGAACACACTCGAAGACTAAGAGGGGGTGAATTAGTCTTTTCTTAAACTTTTAAATCAATTCCATTTGCAATTTAAACATCAAATCACATTAACTAAAAGAAGAATAGAAAGGAAAGCATGCATCACACAAGGACACCAAGATTTTTACATGGAAAACCCAATGAGGGAAAAACCACAGTGAGAGTTAACTCATAATAAATGAAGCTCACTACTAATAAAAATTACAATTTTGTTTTTGAGGCTCACTGCCTAAGGCAGCTCACTGCTCCCTAACGGACTTGCAGACTAAGGTGCACAACCTTAGTGCAAGATATGAGGACCTGCAAAAGAGACTCACTGTCTGATAGTAGGATACATGAAAGATTACAATGAAAACATGAACTGCTATAAAAGAAGCATCCAACATATGTTGATGTTGCAGTCCCTTTTTCACACAATTATTCCATCATACTGACATTGCACACTTCACACTTAGTATACCCCTCAATCTATCCTTAGTTGATTCATGAATGTTTTTGTTCTTCTAGAAATATCCTCCACAACTCAAAAACCCCAATTAGGTTGGCTCCAAAATGACCTTTAGATGAAACCTATGATACTAATAGGTTGGCTCCAAACATATACATTATGAAGAGAAAATAAGTCCCAGATCACCACACATGGCATAACAGGACCCAAATACATCAAAACACATCCTTCAAAGCAAAATTAACTAATTAGGATCAACCGTAAATGAAGGAAACCAGATTGTCAGCCCAAACAACATCAAATCTTCCAATTGTTCATCTTTACACCATTGGGAAGAAACCAAAAACAACATGCGGACCAAGATGTGAGAAATATATTTTATCAACAATATCCTTACAACCTTTTCTTGAAGTATCTAATCATTATATGCTGCCACAAGAAGAGAAACATATTGAACTGAAGAAAATAGAGCATCCCGAATTGATTGACACATCAACACTTAGGATATTGCATTCTGGTTTACCAAAACATATGAAAAACATATGGATGCACCCATACACCACTTTAAACATATCTCCAAGTCCACACAATGATATCTATCACTCTGGAGGAATGTGGAGCATTCTGAGTTGCTTAACATAGTTATATTACAATCCAGAGAACAATCACACGTAACTCTTTCTGTAGAAATGTTTATGACATGAAATAATGGAAATAACTTCTTTGCTAATTGCTAAACTTAACTCCAGAACTACAAAACTAGATCATGCAATCTGAACAAATGTAAACCAAAAAATAAGGTCACTGACTTAGGAAAATATGCAATTTTTACCTTAGACAACTTCTCTCAACAACACAAGTATAGACCTGACCACAATTCGTCAAGTATCATGCTTCCAGACATCTCAACATCTGCTAGGTCTTCTGGATTGACTTGCCCTAAATATGTTGATCACATGTCTTAATTGTGTCAAACCATCTCTCTCAAATCTGTTGCAAGTATGAGGTTAACCAGTGTTGTCATTGATGTCAACATACTCATATTGCATTGATAAGAAGGATTGGATGAGCTGTGTGCTGAGGTTATTGAGGAAATTAGTCTCCATCAGGAATAGTGAAGAACAGTGATGAGAAGAAGGCAAAAGTACTCAATAGGTTGAGGATCAGAGGATGCGGTTTAAAGGGTTTGTAGATATGAGTCTTGAGATGTTCTAGTTAAGATTTTAGAGGTCCGCATAAAGATCTGAAGAAGTTATGGCTGCTTGTGTAGAACCGGTTCCGGCAGGTGTTCAGTGGAGACAGAGTGTCACAAATTGGTCCGGTGAGATCCAGAATTACATTATCTCATTCTGCGGATTGGAAGGAGTGTTGCAAAAGTCAGTGTGAAGTGACAACTAGATTTGTGAATGATTTGGAGGTCTAGAAGAACCTTTTTCATTATGACAGTGATGACAGACTACGTTCTTGAAGTTCCAGATGAAGAACAAAAGAATTCAAGTAAGCTGATAAAGTGCGGATATTCTTGATGACTCAGGAAAGGTTTTGGTGATCTTTGGATCATGTTCTATTCTTATTGGTGGTCCGCATTGAAGTTAGAGTTTGCATTCTAAGAATAACCACAGATTTTGGTATTCTTCTTAAGACTGGCCGACCGGATGTATTACACGTCTTGCAAATGATCTTGTAGGTGTTTTCTGACTTAGATGATTGTTCTTAAGTCGATGCCTTGTATAAACAAGGGTTTGTGAATTCATTTTGAAGTGTGTCTTGTGGGGATGAGTGTGATATAGTGAAGGGAAGTGTGAAAGGCAGAGCAGGAGTTTTTGGGCTTAAATGGAACTGATCCAGGCATGGTAAAGATGTCATTCTCCAGTTCAAGTTTGTAATACTTGTTACTTTGTAGACAGTGTGTCTCTTGTAGGCAGTGTGCCTCTTGTGAGTAGTGTGCTCAGGCAGTGATCCCTAATTGGCATGTGCCATCCATTTTTCTTATTCTTCTAACAGAGAATAATCCTTGGGTTAATCACCCTGTGGTTTTTCCCTTGACCCAGTTTTCCACGTCAAAATCTTGGTGTCTAATGTGTTGATGTTTATCTGCTCTAGTGTTTATGCTTTATGCTTTCATGAATGGTTAATTGATATGCTATTAAATAACAAAGAAGAATTAAGTGTCTGAAGTAAAAGCAAGTTTCTTGTACAACTGATTCACCCCCCCTCTCAGTTGTGTGCCCTAGATCTAACAATTGGTATCAGAGCCAAGTTCCTCTAAAAGGGAGCTTAACCGCTTGAGGAGATCCAGGATGTCATCATACAAGAAGGATAGTTCGAAGTTTGATGGAACCAACTTCTCTCTTTGGAAAGGTCACATGAAATGTTACTTGGAGTGCATGGGAAAAGCTTACTTGTCCATGGTCACAAAAGCATATGTACCTCCACAGGGTGGTCCGACAACTCTAAATGAAATCACAGATGCTAAAAATAATCTGCGGACTAAAGAGGCTCTTCTAAGTGCATTAACTAACTCAGAGCTCTCAAATGTTATTGACCTACCAACTACCTATGAGATCTGGATTAAACTGGAACTTTTGCATGAAGGAGAAGAGTATGTTAAGAGTGCAAGGTTGCAGAGTCTCAAAGGGAAATTTAAAAGATTGAAGATGAGAGATGATGAAAATATCACTACCTTTATGCCAAGAGTAAATGAACTGGTGTGTGGAATTAGGAATGCTGGTGGAGTTTTGGATGAAAATGAGATTATTTGCAAAATTCTCAGATCCCTTCTTGCTGCCTACAAAATCAAGGTTGCTGCCATTGATGAATTCAGAGCCCATACAACTGTCTCAAGAGACCAATTGCCTGGCAAACTGGCTGCATTTGAAATGACCGAGTTTGGAGATGATCCCCCCAAGACTGAATCTACATTCAAAGCCAGTGCCTATGTGAAAGCAAACAAAGATTTGATCTGGGAGAAAACTCTTCAAGGAAGCTGTTATGGTATGATCAAGCAAGAAAAGACATGGAAGAGGAAGAAGCAGAAACAGCTCAACTTAAAGCCCTCATTGCAAAAAGACTGCCAAGAGGATCCGGTAAGTATGAAGGAAAATTACCCTTTAAGTGCTTCAACTGTAATAAGATTGGTCACATTGCCTCAAGATGTCCGGAAAGATCCACAAGATCAAATTCTAACAGACAAAGGTTCTAAAAGAATTGTTATTATGTTCATGAAGAAGCTAATAATGAAGGAGTAATAGATGATGAATTAGAGATAGGAGACAAATCCAGAAATGAATGGGTGTTCATTGCCATCAAGGAAGAAGATCCAATATCCCCTGAATCTATCAATCATAAGGTTTGTAGAAAGAGCTTTAGCTACCCAAGTTGAAGAAAAGGATGATTGGGTTATTGACATTGGATGCTCTCACCATATGATAGGTGACAAGAACAAGTTCTTAGATTTGGAAAGGTATGAAGGAGGAATGGTAAAGTTTGGTGACAATTCTACTGGTAGAATCAGAGGTAGGGGAACTATCTCTTTTGATGGAAAGAACAAAACCGGTAATGTACTGTATGTTGAAGGATTGAAGCACAATCTTCTCAGTGTTGGTCAGTTGGTGGACAAAGGCTATGATCTCCGGTTCAAGAATGGAAGATGCAGGATCTTTGAAAGCTCCGGAACTGAGATTACATCGGGTACTCAAACAAAAGGTAATATCTTCCATCTAGTTGGTACTAATAAAAGTTTTCTGTTTGTTCAAGTTGATCAGAGTTGGTTATGGCATAGAAGGATGTGTCATGTAAATTTTGATAACATCATCAAGATAAGCAATACTCAGGCTGTAAGAGATCTTCCAAAGTTGGTGAAACCTACAAGTAGTTTGTGCAAAGAATGTCAGCTAGGTAAACAGAGCAGAGTCTCATTCAAAAGCAAGGATTAGTCCTCTACCAGATTATTGGAATTAGTTCATACTAATCTATGTGGTCCGACAAGAATCAAGAGTATGCAAGGTGATAGATATTTCATGTTACTGATTGATGACCATTCCCGGATGATGTGGGTTACCTTTCTGAAAGAGAAATCCGAAGCTTTTGAGAAGTTCAAAATCTTCAAGGCTATGGTAGAGAATCAAACCGGATTAAAACTGAAATGTCTGAGGTCTGATAGAGGTGGTGAATTCACATCCGGTGAATTCATAGACTTTTGTGAGAAGCATGGTATAAAGAGACAGTTGTCTGCTCCTAGGACTCCACAGCAGAATGGAGTAGTTGAGAGAAAGAACTGGACCATCCAGGAAGCATCCAAGACAATGATGATGGAAGCAAATGTTCCTCAGATGTTTTGGAGAGAAGCTATCAGCACTGCAGTCTACACTCTCAATCAAGTTCAAATCAGAAGCAATACCAATAAGACTCCCTATGAACTTTGGTTTGGCATCACTCCTACTATGAGATATTTTAGAGTATTTGGTAGCAAATGTTACATTAAAAGAGATGAAGATCTAGGAAAGTTTGATGCTAGAAGTGATGAAGGAATTTTCTTGGGTTACTCCACTCAAAGCAAAGCATACCGATGTTACAATAAGAGACAGAAAGATGATAGAAAGTACAAATGTGAAGGTTGATGAAGGTATTGAAAAGCCCTCAAGATTTTTTGAGTATGATGAAGATGATCAGAATGGTGTTCTGATTCAAGGAACTCAATCCTCTCCTGAAGGTCAGATTCAGACTGATTTGGTAAATCAGGAAGAAGAGATAGGTCTGGATGAGCCTGATCAAGAAGCAGAAGTGCAAGAAACTCCCAAAGTTCCAAGGTATGTAAGACTGAACCACTCTGAAGATCAGATCATAGGTGACAAAAGCAAAGGTGTGCAAACTAGAAGGAATGTTGCTCAAAATCCAGATGAATGTTGTCTGATCTCAAAGATTGAACCTAAGACAATAAATGAAGCCTGCAATGATGAAAATTGGACCAAAGCAATGGAGGAAGAGTTGATGCAAATTGAGAAAAATCACACTTGGGATCTTGTTTCTAGACCTAGTAACAAGAATGTGATTGGAACCAAATGGGTCTTCCGGAACAAACTAAATGAAGTTGGTGAAGTAATCAGAAATAAAGCTAGATTAGTTTGCAAAGGCTACTCTCAAATAGAAGGGATTGATTTTGAGGAAACCTTTGCTCTGGTGGCAAGAATTGAAGCAGTCAGACTATTTCTTGCATTTGCTGCCTTCAAAGATTTCAAAGTGTATCAGATGGATGTCAAATCTACTTTCCTAAATGGTGACCTAGAGGAAGAGGTGTACATTGAACAACCGGATGGATTTCAGTTATCTGAGCATGGTGATATGGTCTACAAATTAAAGAAGGCACTGTATGGTCTAAAGCAAGCCCCAAGAGCATGGTATGAGAGGCTGGACATACCTCTTTTGAAGATTGGTTTCAACAAAGGTACTGCTGATAGTAACCTATATTTCAAAATTGATCATGAAAACATCTTGATTGTTAAGTATTTGTTGATGATATCATCTTTGGAGGAAGAGACAGTATGTGTAAAACCTTTGCAAACCAAATGAAAAGTGAGTTTGAAATGTCAATGCTCGGTGAAATAAATTTCTTCTTGGGTCTGCAAATTACTCAGACAGAGAAAGGAATCTTTATCTCTCAGACCAAATATGTGAAAGAACTATTGAAGAAATTTGGAATGGAAGATTCAAAGCCAATGAACACTCCTATGGTTACCGGATGTAAGTTGAGCAAAGATGATGACTCTCCTAAGACAGATTAGACAAAGTACAGATCAATGATTGGATGATTACTGTATCTCACTCAGACTAGACTAGATATAATGCAGGCTGTTGGTCTTGTGGCGAGATTCCAGGCTGATCCCAGAGAATCTCATGTCATGGCAATCAAAATAATTTTTAGGTACTTGAAAGGAATAGTTGAGTATGGCCTATGGTATCCCAGAGATCATGACTTTTCTCTTCATGCATATACAGATGCAGATTGGGTAGGAGATGTGGATGATAGGAAGAGTACAAGTGGAGGAGCATTCTTTTTGGGAAAAAGGTTAGTTTCTTGGCTAAGCAAGAAACAAGAAGCAATATCCCTATCTACAACAGAAGTAGAATACATTGCAGCAGCAGGTAGTTGCAATCAACTTTTGTGGATGAAGCAAATGCTAAGAGATATTCAAGTAGAATATGAGGAGCCTATCACAATTTTCTGTGATAATTCAAGTGCAATAAATATTTCTAAGAATCCGGTATTACATTCTAAGACCAAGCACATATCTATCAAATTTCACTTTTTGAGAGAACAAGTGAACAAGGGTGAAGTCAGATTGGAGTATGTGCCCTCCAAGGATCAGCTTGCAGATATTTTTACTAAACCTCTTCCCAAGGACTCTTTTGAGTATCTCAGGGAGAAGTTAGGGGTCATGGCCCCTCCGGTGATGAACTAGGATGCACTGATGTGCATCAGTCCGGTGGATATCATAGTCATATCTTGTGATCCCGATTGATGATGGGGAGCTGCTACTAAGGGGGAGCAGCTGGTATGATTCTGATGTGTTAGAATTGCAAGTATGAGCCCTTTGCCATTGATGTCAAAGGGGAGAGAACACATGTGAAAAACAAGTGGTTGAGGATCAAAGGGGGAGCAGTAAAGGAAGAGAAGACATGTGAAGAGTTGCTGCTGATAGGGGGAGCTGTGACAGAAAGGAGAAGTTCTTGTCTTGATGGTTTTTCACATCATATGTTGCCATCAATGACAAAGGGGGAGATTGTTGCAAGTATGAGGTTAACCAGTGTTGTCATTGATGTCAACATACTCATATTGCATTGATAAGAAGGATTGGATGAGCTGTGTGCTGAGGTTATTGAGGAAATTAGTCTCCATCAGGAATAGTGAAGAACAGTGATGAGAAGAAGGCAAAAGTACTCAATAGGTTGAGGATCAGAGGATATGGTTTAAAGGGTTTGTAGATATGAGTCTTGAGATGTTCCAGTTAAGATTTCAGAGGTCCACATAAAGATCTGAAGAAGTTATGGCTGCTTGTGTAGAACCGGTTCCGGCAGGTGTTCAGTGGAGACAGAGTGTCACAGATTAGTCTGGTGAGATCCAGAATTACATTATCTCATTTTGCGGATTGGAAGGAGTGTTGCAGAAGTCAGTGTGAAGTGATAACTAGATTTGTGAATGATTTGGAGGTCTAGAAGAACCTTTTTCATTATGACAGTGATGACAGACTATGTTCTTGAAGTTCTGGATGAAGAATAGAAGAATTCGAGTAAGCTGATAAAGTGCGGATATTCTTGATGACTCAGGAAAGGTTTTGGTGATCTTTGGATTGTGTTCTATTCTTATTGGCAGTCCACATTGAAGTTAGAGTTTTCATTCGAAGAATAACTACAGATTTTGGTGTTCTTCTTAAGACTGGCCGACCAGATGTATTACACGTCTTGCAAATGATCTTATAGGTGTTTGCTGACTTAGATGATTGTTCCTAAGTTGATGCCTTGTATAAATAAGGGTTTGTGAATTCATTTTGAAGTGTGTCTTGTGGGGATGAGTGTGATATAGTGAAGGGAAGTGTGAAAGGCAGAGCAGGAGTTTTTGGGCTTAAATGGAATTGATCCAGGCATGGTAAAGATGTCATTCTCTAGCTCAAGTTTGTAATACTTGTTACTTTGTAGACAGTGTGTCTCTTGTAGGCAGTGTGCCTCTTGTGAGCAGTGTGCTCAGGCAGTGAGCTCTAATTGGCATGTGCCATCCATTTTTCTTATTCTTCTAACAGAGAATAATCCTTGGGTTAATCACCCCGTGGTTTTTCCCTTGACTGAGTTTTCCACGTCAAAATCTTGGTGTCTAATGTGTTGATGTTTATCTGCTCTGGTGTTTATGCTTTATGCTTTCATGAATGGTTAATTGATATGCTATTAAATAACAAAGAAGAATCAAGTGTCTAAAGTAAAAGCAAGTTTTTTGTACAACTGATTCACCCCCCCTCTTAGTTGTGTGCCCTAGATCTAACAAAATCTTCCACTATCCATCAACTACATCAAACTATCTCTACTCATTTCTTAGCCTCTTCAACTTCTATACAAGATCTCTATACAATCATGACCTCAAGTTGACACATATTGAGTGGACATCAAAGACAACACATATTGCTAACATTCCAGAGGTTCATCTTCCTTCTGTGACATCCTAAAGATGTCATCTCCTTTCATATCTCTGCCGTGACAATAGTCTTGGTACTTTTGCAAGAACTTCTCCTTCATGGTAGCCCAGTTTATTACTGAATTTTCACCCAATCCCATAAACCATCGCAAGGCAGCATCCTTAATGGTGGTTGGAAAGATCTTGAGTCTGTATGCATGTATAGTGTAGTCATAGCTTCTACAGAGTAAATCAAATTCAAAAAGAAAGGTATCTGGGTCCTCAGTGATTAGCCCATGAAAGTTTGGTATGGTTGAAGGAGGAATTTTCTTCAAGGTATCAGCTCTTGCCTAGTTTGTAATAAGAAAGGCAAAGGTAATTGGCTCAGTTGGGTTTTATACCACTTCTTTCGCCACTGTGTCTTGATTCCAAGTGACAATATCTTTAAAATCTTCAGCGTCCTTCAGGCCAAGAGGTTGTTCAAAGTGGTCTTCTTCTTCTTCTATTGAACTAGATGGAATAAATCTCCCTAACTGGTCTCTTGGCCGCCGCATACAATGATGTATAAGCTAATAGCTTTCTTCCTACACCGTGTTAGTAGATAGTTTGGAGATAGATTGAATATCTAAGCAGTTCTAAGTGCTGAAAAAGAAACCTTATATCCTATGAAAGAAAATACAAACATGAATAAAAAAGAACTCAGAAACTCTAAACATTAGCACCATCCCCAGCAATGACACCAAAAATGTTGAACTCCATTATTAACCAATACATTGATGCAGAAAGGGCATGCACACAACTCAATGGTCCAATGAATCCTATATCAAGCAACCTATTGGCTCTAATGTGTTACACTTAAATTTTCAAACTAGGGAATCATATTCTTCTTGGATGGTGCCCATACTATGTGTACAATTAAGGATTTTTGAATTGTAATCTAGAGGTTGTGCATAGGAATAAACTATTGAAAGGAAAACAAACTCTATTTGCAAGAATTGACAAGTACTATGAGTAAGTAATGCTGATAAGAAATAACCAATGCTATTCAGTTGGCTATAAATCAAATGGTCTTATGTAATTCCAAATAAGGGAACAACTAATAGTTAATCGGTGATCACCTTGACTCAGCAACACAGATTATCAATATCTAACTAATTCACATGACATAAACTCATTACAACATGCATTAATCACACAAACATAAACATGTAACATAAACTAAATACGTGAACATATAGGAGAGACACAGTTACCTCAAGTGGCCCTTTCTTGAGTGATTGTGATCCCACAAAATCTAACTAGATTTCTACTGTATCTCTAAAACCATTGACTGAACTCAAAACATGCGTTCCTTTATTGAATGCTTGAAGAAACTACAATTACAATTCTGATAACATAATCTCTATCTAACTTCTATTCTGTATACAAAATCTAACAATCCATATAGACAAGATTGGACTTCTCCTATTTGAACAAAAATACCAAGCAATAAATGCCATAACTGTCCATTCTCCAATAACATAGGGAGGTGACTTTATTACTAATCAAACTAGGAATAGGAAACTAAAATGCCATAAAGATAATGTAGACAACATAGTGCACTATAACTCTCTTTAGTCATTATGAAAAATAGTCATAACTGGAAATGGAATATGGAGCATGATCTGAGATTCCTTTGTTATTCATGATTATGTCAAATGTCAAAGGATAATCATCAAAGAGTGGAGAGTTATGGCTAACTCATATCCAATGAATTCAGAGTCTTCTTCCTTTGGCTATGAGTGACTATACTGTCTAATGTGGACATCAACACCTCCTTTGTTGCAGGCTGCCAAGTGGTCTTCATGAAATGTAGCCAAATGCTCATTGCATAGGGGTTAGTCCATCACATGGTATTTATACATCACTACTACTAAAGTTAACATAAAGTAATATCATATTTTACGAGCAATCATCAATTCACACATAATTAATCAACAACATATTATATACCAATCTTAATGCTTTCAATGTCTTAAGGATGATTACAAGCATAGTCAATATATAAAATTTTGGGAATGTCTTTGAAAGAATGCACATAAAGCAAGAGAAATAGGACAAAACATAGCCTCATCACCCATACCCCAAAGTGACATGTGCTTATAATCGCTAAATTGTTCCCAACAATCATGATAGAACCACATCAATATCACTTGCTAACAATGAAATATAATCAAAACAAGCTTTGGTTAGAAAATCTAAGCTAAGATAATAACCAAACCATCTCATGAAACTGATACAGAAATAAGGCAACATGTCATTCAAAAAAACCAAGGCTATACTTATAAGTTTAGAACCAAATATAGCTGTGAGGTTATACTTCAGGTATCTCAGAACTGACTGTAGCTACAAGGTGAGACAAAAGAAATTCAAAGTGCATAGAAGTAGATTAGAGTATTGTGAAGGTTTGGTACACCAATTTCGCAACACGATACACGATCACATCACAACACTAAGTGATTCTACTAGTCAAACTTCAATAACAAATTACCCCCGTCTTCATATATGGATTAGGTCCATTTTTATTTTCTTGTTTAGGGACACAATCCTTATCAGAAGTGTATATTTGTTGTCATCATCCGCTGACTAGTAGAGCCACAAGTACAACATAAGAATTATATCATGAAAAATAAGAGAGGAGACAAAAGTGACTTAGGGTCACAACATGGGAAGATGCCCCCAAGACATCCTCCACAACATTATGCCCCCAAGGCAGCACACACAACAATTGCAACAAAAGAAGTGTAGAAGAATAAAGAAACAAATAGAAGGGATGTTGCAATGAAGGCGGTCTCCTTGTATCCTTGACCTTACAAGAGTATCAAGGGTAATCCAAGGAGACCTATTTAACACTACATGGGGGAACACAACACATCAACATATACACCAAAGAGGTGGAGGCCACCCTATCAAGTGTGGTTCAATGAGGGAGAAATACTTTTCTAATTCATACGGGATATTTCCTAGTGGACAATCTAAGTCTATCATCTTAGGATATATCAGATTTAGTCTTGGACTTGTTGATATTGTGTTAACATTAAGAGTAGGATGATGGTAAGATTTGGTGGGATTCAAAGGATGGTATCCAATACTAGCTGAAGAGCTATGTGTAACAACTTCTAAGGGTACTTTGATTCCTTGTTGTTTTATGTCACAACCATTACCTACATACTTACAATTTTTTTAAAGGATTTGAAATCCACGACCATAGAGACTTCATGTCTTTACAAGAAGGAGGGGCCTCATAAGCATCATATTTATTAGTATAAGTAAGAGTATTGTCTTTGTTTGCTACTAAAGAAATCTTAGGTTCCTTAGGTATTTTGAAAGATTTCTTGGATGAGATCAAGGCAACTTTTGATGCTTCAAGATTAGGAATATTAAGTTTATATTCCCCCATAAAGGGAGTAAAATCTAATGAACCCCAATCGTCACCAAGAAGTGCATTTAATGGTGATTTAGAATCTTGCATAACATTATCTATGGCAAGAGGTATTGATGAATCAACTTTTAAGTTATTGAGAAGCTTGTGATTGACAACTTGCTTTTGTGCCTCAACTTGTAAACAACTTTCCAGATCCAAATCAGCTTCAATGGTTTGAAGTTTATTTGCATAAATAAAATGTATTGATCGATGAAGGGTAGACAAAACTACCCCCATGATATGGATCCATGGTCTACCAAGAATGATGTTATATGAAAGCACACTGGTCATGACATGGATAAGAGTAGATAATGTCACAAGTCCAACCTTTATGGGTAAAGTTACGGTACCTAGTGATTGTCTACCAATGTTATCAAAGCCACAAATGTTAAGTTTATCTCGTTTGATTAAAGATGTGTCAACCTTGATTTTGTGTAGCACATCAATGCTACAAACATTAAGAACTAATCCATTGTCAATCATAGTTAGTTTTATCATCTTATTATTTATTATGACAGAGATTACAAGAAGATCACATTGGTTTTGAACTTCAATTAATGGTAATTCATGTTATTAAAATAGAATATCCATTTTTGTCATGTGCATACAATCTAACAGAGCTGCTACATCATTGGGCTTAACAGCGGGTGGTACAATCACCTTTTGTAAAGATTCTTGGAGCATTCCATGGTATGTAGGTGATGTTTGTAGAGTTCCCAGAGAGAGATCTTAGCGGGAGTAGCACAAAGCTGCTAAAAAAGATCATAATCTTGACCCACATTATGAGTAAGATGAGGTGGTTGAGGAAGCATAGGTTGAGAAGTTGGCAAAGTGATCAGAATGTTTGATTGTTGTTTACTTTGTTTATTATTTCATGTATTGTATGTGTGAGAAACCACATTGTAGTTGGGTTGTTGCAACACATTTTTATACACTTGATTTCTTTGAGTAATTTGTTTTTCATAATTGAGAATGTAACCCGGGAGTCGAGCTGGTGTTGGAGCGCCTTGAACTGTAATCATTGGTTTGAAGTGAGGAGGCACATTAGGTGCCTTATGCACAATGATTTTAGGAACATTAGTACAATGATTTAATGTGAGACCTTTCTTCATCCATCAATGCTTCATCTTTTGAAGGGAGAGCATTAGAATGAAGGTAAGGTAAAGAATTGTTAAGATAATTGTTAATGATTGTATCTTTAGTGATGTCCAAGGGGTTTGAGTATGCAACCAAAGGAGAAATATTCATGTTTTTTGTATCCTTAGTGATGTCCAAAGTACTTGAACATTTGGCCAAAGGAGGAAGATCGAGGGTCTTCACTTCCTTAGTGCTATTCAAGGTTCTTGAACATTCAACTAAAGGAGGAATATCAATGGAGTCATCATCGTCATCATATGCTTTAGATAGTAGATCCAAGGCATTATCATGGTTTTTAGTAGCAATAGAAGAAGAACTATCAGAATCATCCTTCTCATGAGTATTCATGGAGATGAATTCAGTTAAATCTTTTAATATCAAAGGATATACACCCATGAGTATTGTGAAGCTATCAAAATCATGTATATAACAAAGGAGTTGGAGTTCATATGTGGAACATTTAGAAACATCAATATCATTCACATATGCTCTGCATTCTAAAACATGAGAATGCACATTAGTGAATTTAGAGAAATTTTCAAAATCTAAGATATATGTATGCAAAGATACCGAAGAGACAAAACTAGAAGAAGCCATGATGAGATGACTTGTCGATTATATGAAAATGAGCGATGTACAATCAGATCTATGCATTTATCAAGTACTACTAATATGATCATGCAAGATAATTTTAAGATTTCTTGCAAATCTGTGTGAAAGAGATGTTGAAATACACAGTGTGTAATTGCAAAAGTATAAATTTTCAAATCAAGGATATGAAATGATGCAAGATTTTCAAATGAATATTGATAAATATGCAATGAATCAATGCAATATCTAATTTTAATAATAAAAAAGATGAAAATTCTCGAAGCTATGGGTTCACCAAAATGTTTAGTATGAAAAAGGGGAATGATGACAACTAGGAGGCACACTAGATCAAGCCCTTTTCCATATAACATTCAAGCATAAGACCAAGTCAAATCACTACCAAATGAAGGTGGATTCAACTACTAATCTTGTACTCAGGTCTATTATAGATGGATCAGATTTAATTTAGTCTTTTTATCAACCCTTAGGTTAACAATGCATGAAACCCTAGTTCTACAATGACCAGCTTGTAACAGAGGACATACAATAGCAAATGCATACACTAATTGCACAGGGATGATCAAGAAGATGATAGAACCTATCTCCCAAAAGTAGAGATGTTAGAGGACCAATTTGAGATAGCCCAGGTCCTGATTGAAGGAATCTACAGAAAATGTAAAATGGAAATATGTTGTAAATGCTGCCCAAATGCCAGATCTAAACTCAGAAAGGGAAGGAGGACATGAGCGGTACTATCCAGGTCTGTAATGAGTGAATTCTCTAAAACTATTTTTAGATCCTGAAACCCTAATCATCACATAGTCTTTCTATAGCTTTGTATTTTCCAGATCTCGCTCCTGTAACCTACACATAAGAAGATAAAAAAGGGGTTTAGGGGTTATGGTGTTTAGGGACTTGGCTCAGTCAAATCCTGGGATAACATCCAAGCTTCCCAACACCATTTATTGATAAAGAGTGTGTGCCCTCGTGGGGGTAGAGGCTGAAAACAATGATAATGAGATGATTCAAATGATAAAAAACACACAATGATATCACCTATGTGATGAACTCTTAGAATGATGAAGATCATTCAACTCCTAAGGAAGAATAGATGATAGCTCCATGCCTGCAACAAACACACAATAACAATACACAAATCTATTCTAGAATCACAATGAATGCTCTTGCTTGCTTTTCTTCAAGGTTTCAAGTTAGCTATCTCTTTCTTGGGAAATATGTTGTAAGTGCTGCCCAAATGCCAGATCTAAACTCAGAAAGGGAAGGAGGACATGAGCGGTACTATCCAGGTCTGTAATGAGTGAATTCTCTGAAACTATTTTTAGATCCTGAAACCCTAATCATCACATAGTCTTTCTATAGCTTTGTATTTTCCAAATCTCGCTCCTGTAACCTGCACATAAGAAGATAAAAAAGGGGTTTAGGGGTTATGGTGTTTAGGGACTTGGCTCAGTCAAATCCTGGGATAACATCCAAGCTTCCCAACACCATTTATTGATAAAGAGTGTGTGCCCTCATGGGGGTAGAGGCTGAAAACAATGATAATGAGATGATTCAAATGATAAGAAACACACAATGATATCACCTATGTGATGAACTCTTAGAATGATGAAGATCATTCAACTCCTAAGGAAGAATAGATGATAGCTCCATGCCTGCAACAAACACACAATAACAATACACAAATCTATTCTAGAATCACAATGAATGCTCTTGCTTGCTTTCCTTCAAGGTTTCAAGTTAGCTGTCTCTTTCTTGGTTACAAATGAATCCAAAAACACAATTAGATATGCTTTCCCACTCATGATCATGAAATTAAACCAAAAGAGCCAATAAGGAGAAACCTTTTGAAAGGTCCTGAGATGACATAACTTTGAATTGGGTCAGACCTAAAAGGGGAGACATGGGTGGTGCCACCCAGATCCATTAACCCTTTTTGGGTTTGGGGTAAGGTAAATAAAGGGGCACGTATTCCAATTTTACATTGGTGTTGGGCAATTTTGTGTCAGGATAAAATTTTTGAATGTATAATGTAATCACGGGGACTAGGAGCTAAATAAGGAGGTAAAAAGACAAGTGGGTACTTTTTACTCCATAACAGTATGTTGTATTGGGATGAGAGGATGGATGATTAGAGTTCCTAGATAGTCAATTGTTGTCAGCAACATGTTGTTTATCAAAATACCATAGATAGATTAGTATCATGGTTTAGTGGGAGCTTTGGTAGTGATATGTATTTATCACGAGGTGATAGATGATCTTCTATAGTGGTTGTGGGTGTCATGGAGAGGCTCTTGGATTATGACTCTTGGTATCTTGAGTTCTATTATTAGGAAATGGTTATCTTCATGTGTTTGGAGATGTTGACATCTTGGTTTAGCATGGAAGACTCTTGGAGTCTTTGGTTTAGGTGTCAGTTTATGACTTGTTAGTTTTTATAGGTGACCCTTGGTTTAGAAGATGTTTAGTGTTGTGCCATGGTGGACTCTTGATTATAGATTCATTTTTTCACATGATACAGGTTCTATTGATACTAGGATATGTTCATTGGAGCATGTGATCTTTTAGGAGGAGATGTTAGATCATGATGTCATGTTGGGCTCTTGATCTATAGTTGGAGCTTTGATAATGGTCTGGTTAGTTCTCTTTGTATTGAGTACATTAATCTTTTGCTTGGGAGCTTCATGATAATGTTGTGTTGCATTTGGATTTTAGCATGGATTGATCTATTGTATGTGCTCATGGATACTTGGAGACTTGGGTGAGGCTAGAGTTCTTTTGGCTTTAGAGGCATTTGTTGAGATGGTTACTCTTTGGAGGTTTTAGCAAGAAGTCTAAGAAGCCTTCACCTGGATATGGACATGAGTTCATGATGGACCTAAGAGGAGATTGTCTTGGAGAGAGTCACTATGGTTTGGTGTATCTTGTAGGAGTATTCTCATTCTCCACTCTTGGTATACTCAACAAATAATGATCTAATAGGCATTGCCCATATTTTTTAGATGCATTTTGTTTTATACTTTATCTTCTCATGGATATGGATCTTGAGATATAGTTGTTGGTTCTAGAGGGTTCATTTGAGGTGAGTTTGGCATGGTTATCTCCTTGTGCATATGAATTTGATTTATAATGTCATTTATGAGGAATTTAGGAGATGTTATTGGGCTTATTCATGGTTTTTAGAATGGATATTTGAGTTTGATCTTCCTTGGTTAGAGAGGTGTTACCCTAAACTCTTTATTAAGTCTCAAAAATTTTATTTCATGCACTCTATGTCATTCAATCATTCCTTTCACTATCATTTTGTGTTTAAATCCTCAAGTTTCAAGTCTTCCCCATGATGTTCAAAGTGATTTTCTAAGTATTATTCCTTTTGTCGGAGCTTTGACCCTAATGAGAACTTGTTGGAGCTTTCACCTACACTAGTAACTTTATCAAAGGGTCCTAAGGTATCAAGAACCTCCCTTATCTCCGATCTCAACATTTTATGCAAAGATGTTAGCACTTTATAAGTACTGGGAACTTCAATGGTATCGGGAGCTTAAGGAACCCACGATAAAGTTCCCAATCATCGCTAGGTTTTTGACACCACTTAATACTTTGAAAGATGCTACAAGGTTCCTATCTACTTTAAGGTTCCTGATATTTGTGCATTCACTATGGAGGTTCATCAGCCTTAAGAGCATTTATATATCATTATTGACAAAAATATGAAGATAATAAAAGAAAATGCAAAAGAGTTCTTATGTTCCAAGAACCTAAAGATCCTCCAACAAGGTTCCATATTGTCATCAAGTTCTCGACTTGCTTAAGTCCCCAAAAGTTCCCAAATATTCAAGTTATCATAAAGTTTTAAGTTGTCGGTGAACCTTCGACACTTAAGAATGTGTCAGATATGCGATGGTTCAAAGAAGAGTTTATCATCCTAAAATGAAGGCAAAGAGAAAAAAGAAAATGGTAGAGATTTGATAGGTTTTGAGAACATAAGGAACCTTTGAAAGGATCTAAGTTCTTTCTATAAATATGACACTTGAATAAAAAGGAAGAGAATGGTGATGGAGAAGTGTTCATAAATTTCCAAGTCATCGATGAACCTACAACAAAGAGGAAAAAGGGAAAAAATTAGTTAAATATAAAGTATTCCACTGACCATTTGAAGGAACACTTGAACTCTCGAGAAAGAAAGAAGCAATGTACACTCACCTATGGAGACTCTACAACTACTATAATTGCTTTCTCTCCTTCTTTGGTTCCTTCATGTTGAGTTGTGAGGTAAAGAATCCTTTCCATACACTGGTATGTTTCTTCAATCCATATTATTGAATCTTTGGTTTTATAATAGCTTGAAACATTCAGTTATTCTACCCTAAGTCCTCCATAGATTATGCTCATTTTGTCTAAATTCAACCATTTCAACCCTAATTTGTCTAACCTAGTCAAATCCAAACCTAAAAAATGAAATATGCCTACCAAGGGTATGAGTGAGAATTAGTCTTACACAATTCCTTATCTAATGTTAGAGATAGTAAACTAGGGCATATTGATTTGGAGAAATTTTGGCAAAGGATGTCCTAAAATCCCAGATCTGACATGGTTGAAGCCACTTTTGTGCACAAGGGAGATATTCATAACTTCTAGGTCTCAACTACAAAATTAGTGCAGAGAATAGAAAAAGAGAAAGTGACTAGAGAACAACTGGAAGAGCAAATCCAAGTTCTAACATTATACATTAAATCTATAATGGATAGATCAACCTAGCTAGTAGCTGAATAATCAACCTAAAGTGAAATAAATATAAAATATGTTGACAAGGAGATAATACAAAAGATAAGTACCAAGCATATGGGAAATCTTTAGAAGCTTGGGTTGAATGGATTACAATAGATGGCTTGTTATTCATTGAAGAATCAATAAAGATATATTGGGAAGATGATAACAAGTTGAAAGAATTAAATAATGAACTCTCAATGATCAAGAGAGAATACACTATATGGCAGCTTGCAACTCAAGATTTAAGGGAGATAGAAAAATATGATATAAAAATGCTATTTTTTGAGAAAATCCTAATATATCCAAATGAATACAATGTAGCAACATGGTTAAAGGGTATTGAATGGAAAATGACAGTTATCAAACATGTCATTTTTGAGATGAAAAAGCTGATAAGACATTTTGAACAAATCAAATATGAAGTTACTGCAAACTATCTAGCCTTTGAAGTGGATATCATGAAAGAAGGCAACTCAAATATTGAAGAGACTCATTTACCATCAAGCAAAACTTCAAAGATTTAATTTTGAAAGAATTATTCAGTAAATAAATTGTTGATGTAAACATGATGAGAAAATTAACTTCGATGTCAGCTATAACTACCAGTTGTAGAAAGGATTTATTAGCATTTCCTACCAAGATATGAGAGATATAAGAAAGAATAATGACTTGGAAGTCGTGACTACTTAATACCACTATTCCAAGATCAAAGACAATGGTGCCTACACTAAAGCAATTCAAAATATATAAGGGTTTATCTTCCTCTTTAGAAAAATCTAAGGCTACGAAATAAAATGTCCCCGAACAACAAAATGAATTCTTATCTTTGTTCAAACTGTTAAACTTATTTCTCAAATGTAAATTAAGTCATTTTATATGACTTGATATACACTGATTTTATTTATAACTCTTTGATAGAAATGAAATAATTTTAATTTTATTATTTCCTAGAGTTAAAAAATAAGAGTTAGTTATCAATCAGTTATGAGAGAAAAACCTATATATGTGAGGCTAAGTTGTATTGAAAGGGACTTTTTGGCTCTCACAATTTTGGGTGCAAGGGCTTTAGAGTTGTATATCTTTGCAAAGAAATAAAAATATCTTGAATCATGGTGTTTCGGTGTTTTCTGTGTATTGTTTATTCTATGTATATTGAATGGATAATGTTCTTTGTAATCCCTTGTCTCGTTGTGAAATCATTTAGTCTTTATTTCAAGAATTGTATATAATGCACAATATTGAAAGAGTTTACAATAAGATTATGAAAACCTGCATTTAATGTTGCTAGCATATACCTTTTTTAGCCTATGTTAAAGATTTGTGATAATTATCGTCTTTATTGTTACATGTTGAATTCTTAGTAAGACTCATTGTAAAGATTTTGGGAAGTGCTCTCTTTCTTTCATAGTGAAGTTAGTTATAATTGTCTTTCAGTGAATATTTGAAACCTGAGTCAGTATTCGGGTGATCCCACAATAGTGGGTTACACTTTTTGGCCAAACTTGACATTGAAATGAACATTTTGAAAAAAATCTTCACTTTTAGACACCTATAGAAGCTACACTATGAGGAATTTGAAGATGATGCAAACTAGTGATTTGTGAAATTTTGTTTGTAGATTCTAAATATATATATTTTAAATTTTTTGGAATCAAATTACATTTTTTTTCCATCTCCTTCGATAACTAGTTTTTAACAGTAAACACCATTTTTAAAGAGTGATGTGTACTATAAAGCATATAACTTTTTTCTATGAAGGATAAAATTCTAATTTTTTCAAATTTAGATTTGTAACTACGATATCTAGAGGATGCAGTTGGTTTCATAATGTTTTATTGATTTTTTTTTAATTAAGTTTTGAAGTCAAACCAATTACAATTCAGACATAGGTGTACTATAAAGCGCATAACGTTTTTTGTATGTATAGGAATTCAATTTTTTTTGTTGGATCAAGGACATGAATACCAAGAGGATAGATATTTTTTAGAATTTTTTTGGTAATATACTATTTTTCCACATGTGTAGAATAGAGAGCTTGATTTTCGGTGAAAAACCTATGTTTAATTAAACTAAAAATTAAAATGTATAATAAAACCAAAATATATTAAAACTATATTTGATGGAGAGCTTGTTTCAAGGAATATAATCCTGCAAATGGGTTTGCCAAGTTAATTCCATTTTGATCCTCAACCTAAGCCTTGAAACCCAAAAATCTGCATAAATTTGCAATTGGAGAGGTGTAAGGGCAAAATAAGGGGTTCTAATGAAGGGGGGGTTCTAGATAAGGGGGATTCATTCAAAACCTATAAAAATAACATTAAAAAAATCAAATAACATTAAGGGGTGTTCGCTCGAACCCATTATTTTATTAAAAAAAATTGGTTAATGGAATTTGGGTTCGCTCGAACAGGGGTGTTCAAGTGAACCCATTTATGGGTTCTAGTGAACACTCCCGTTCGAGCGAACCCATCCAAATTTTTTTTCCATGCACGGGCAATTTATCTTCCTCAATGCAATTGTAACCCACTATTGTGGGATCACCCATTCATATGTTTATTTTTAAAGGTTTCTTGAGGTATTTGATTTCATTATTTTTCTTTCTCCTTTTTATACCATAAAACCCCCAAATTTTAACATACAAGGGAGTCGCTCTACTAGAAATGAAGGTACAAACCACACAACAGAAATATGATTCAAACCTTATTTATGTCCTCTAAACAATATAGAATCAATGGAGATTGCAACAGAAATAAAACCTACTACATAGAAATAACAAGCATAAAGAATTGAACACATAGCACATTATGTAACGTGGAGAAAACCCTTTTGGGTAAAAAACCCCACCAAGAAAAGAGCTTCCAAGTTGTATTGTCTTCAAATATGAGGTTACAATACATGCACTTCCTCTCCTTTTTCAATCTTCAATCTAGCACCGCCTGCTACTCTCAACTCTGTTAAAAAATGTAGTATGAATATCCTTGTAAAAGGGGGTTGCCTTCTAGGGAAAGAAAACTGACATAATATTGACTGTCATTTCTATGACCTAATGATGAACGATCCATGTTTATAATAATAAAATAAAAATAAAATGTGGTTTTGGGGGTGCTACCCCTAAACCCTCACCGAGGCACACAGCCCTTGGACCCCCCGTCGGGGGATGATCCCCCTGAACCCCTCGTAGGGGGGAAACCCCCTCGCGACCTCCCTGTCGCGGATGAATTAGTGTCAAGGACCGGATATAAACATGCGGCAGAAACACGATCACTGCTGGTGAAACCTTTCATCCCTTATGGGTGATTTACAAACAATATTAGGAGTAATTAATTAATAGGATTTACAAGGTTGATGGCACCGTAATCCTAACACGCTCCTCTCAAGAGCAAAGGAAAGTTGTTTTCCCATAACAACTTCTCCAACTATTGGTATATTTTCTACTACCCTTTGGGTGAATCAAAGTTCTTTTTCAAAGTAATAATTACAACAACAAATTTGTTAACCAACATATTCTTGGTGACTCTATTAGCGGGAGTGAAAAGACTTATTTCTTGTGAAAGTCACCTTATTTATCTCTAGAGAAAGTCTTCCAAATGAATAGTCATGGTATTACAGTGTGACTTTGGGTTAGTCTTACAACTAAATATTAACTAGTTGGACATTGAGCAAAAAGATCTATAATAACTGATTTGTGCACATTAGCCTGTAGTATAGAAGATTGAATCATCAATACCACCAAGTAGATGAAACTACTTAATGAAGAAGGAAGACAGTTGATGGTAGTTGAAAGAATTGTTTCTATTCCAAGGAGAAATAGGTAAAAACCAACCCAAAATTTTCAAAATATTCAATCTTAATCTTTATACTATCTAGTAAAAGATACACTAGAGATGATAGTAGCAAGGGTATCTTGGATCCAGACTTTGAAAAGCTAGAGTCTTGATTTTTCTGCATCTCCTCTATCTTCTAGAAGGAAGTTCAAGTCTACAAGAAGACCTTTTTCTCCCACAAGAGATTTTTTTGGGTCTCCTACCTATCAAGCATTGGTATTACATGATACTAATCTCCCCATTGTTGTTAGTACAATCTACTCCTCAGTGATAAATGACTCAACAACAACTAGTCCCTTGGGGCATGGCCATTTAGATCCTTGGCATTAGGGAATTAGTTACATGAATTTCTTCATGGATGAAAAATGATCTTACGTAAGTTTAATGGAGATGGAAAGATCACAACTAACAAGCATATTAATGCATTCTTCACTACTTGTACTATTTTGGGAGTGCAATATGTAGATATATCTGTTCGACTATTCGTAAAATCATTAATAGACACTGCAAATGAATGGTTTTATTATCTAATGGCTAGATCTATAAATTCATGGGATGTTATGAGGTAGAGATTCGAAGATAGATTCAAAATCGCTAAAGACAAGCACATCCTCTTAACATAATTAACAAAAATGAAGAAGGAAATTCATGAGCCCATGTGTGAGTTTGTTGCCTAGTTTAACAAGATTATTCATATAATTGAGAATGCTAAAAGACCTACTATTGAAAATTAGAAGTGTTTATTCATTAATGCCCAACCTCCTGATGTGAGCTTCCACTTGAGAAGGGCCTGAGTAGCCAATCTTGATGCATCACAATCCATGGCTAAAAAAATAGAAGTGATTTATTGATAGCTGGGAAGTGGAATAAAGAAAATTACATAAAAGGTAAAGGGAAATCTTCTAATCATCTACAACTTCATCTACTACAAACCCAATGGTAGAAAAGCTAGCCAATGATTTCCTCCTATTGAAGAAATAACTTCCACAAAATCTGCAACCTTTGTATTAGGATATTCTGAGGAAAAATTATGTACCTTATCAACAAAATAAGCAGGCAAGACTTCCTCCCCCCATATAAAGATTAGCCATTTAACATCCTTCTTCAAGCTACCACCAAAGAAATTCCATATGCGATTTCTATTTAACTACAAATCATAATGGCTCTACATAGCCAAAGATGTCAAGATATATGTAAATGAGCACATCAAGAAAAATAATTGAAGAAATGACTATCTCAGAAGAAGGAAATGAAATTTATGGCCATTCTTCTGTAAGTTTCTTAGAATATGAGTCTGATAATTAAGAAGTGCTACATGATATCAATATTCATTCTTGTAATGTCTTCACTAGTAATTAACATCAAATAAATGAAGAAAAAGAAATAATCCATGTTGATGCTGGTCATAAAGGTCCCAAATACATTCTCATAAAGAAATATTTTCAAGATAGTCAAACTATAGTACCATAAATAAATGAAGAAAAATAAATATTCCATGTTGATGCTGGTCATAAAGGTGTGGAGAATACTCCCAAATACATCCTCATAAAGAAATATTTTCAAGATAGCCAATATAGTACTAGTTAGGAAGAAGAATGGTGAAACTCACATCTATGTTGATTTCTGTAATCTCAATCAAGCCTCTCTAAAACATAATTACCCACTGCTAGTTATGGATCATGTGCTACAAATAGTCTCAAGCTCTAAGATGATGTCTATGTTGGATGATTTTATAGTTTACAATCAAACTGGTGTCACTCTAGAAGACCAACACAAGACCACCTTTACTACCGCTTGGGAAACACTTTCTTATAAAAGGATGCCTTTTGGATTAATTAATGCAAGTCCTACCTTTCAAAGAGAAATGGATCTTTCATTTGGTCATTTAAAGAATAAAATTATTGATATATATCTGGATGATTTGATAATGTTCTCTAAAAAGAGGGAAGATCATTTTCATCATTTGGAGCTTGTGTTACAACGTTGTTGCCAACAAGGGATCGCATTGATGTTAGGGTTAGCTGATAGAAGATATCAATTAAATGCAAATAAAGATTAAACAGAGGAATGGAAATACATAGAAATAATAACAACGAGAGACAAGTTTTAACGTGGTTCACCCAAACCCGGGCTACATCCACCAAATAGAGAGTCCAATATTATTATCCAGTAAATCAAACTGATTACAATCAGCAATCCTTGCAACTCAATACCACTGCAAATGCTACAATACAATGTCTCAAAACCCTAACCCTTAGCCGCTTTTATCAAGCCTTTTTGTCGGTTACAAAAAATTAGGGTTTTCTTATGTCGGTCATAAAAATAGGATTTTTTATGTCGACCCAAAAAAAAAAATTTCTCAACGGCTGCCGCCTCTGAACCCCGGCGAGGATACATGGCTAGTGTACAGTACTTTCTTGATCAGTCACCACCAACCAACAATTGAACCCAAAGAAATCTATCTTTGGGGTTACAAAAGGCAAGCTGCTCAAATATATTGTATCTAAACAAGGAATCCATATTGATCTAGAATGGGTTAAAACTATACAACAACTATTTTTACCATCAAGCAAGATGAGTGTGAGGTCTTTATTTGGCCAATTCAACTTTTTGAGAAGGTTTGTACTAGATTTTTCTAAAATGACTAATTCTATTTTTGATATGATGAAGGATAAAACCATCTTTAAATGAACAAATCAGGGAAAGAAAGCTTTTAATGAGATTAAAGTAGCTATAGCAAATGCTTCAGTTCTTAATCACCTTGATTTTTTTAAAGATTTTACTATTTATTATTGTTATTACTGAATAATGCAACCTTGCTAAGTTGTGCAACTCAACTTAGTAGTGAAACATGGGAACTTTTCTAGGTTTGTGGGTCACTTCTGATGAAAAAGAAACTCCAAAGAGGGTTGGTTCCCTTAGATTTTGTCACCTAAACTAGTGTTGTCTATTGTATTTTGCTAGGAAAAGGGATGAGAAATGACTTGAAAAATGAGAAACTAATACTTTTATAGGTGATGCACCAAAACTAAAAGTGACCTATATTTGCTGTTTTGACACACCATTCTTAGAGAAAATGACTCTTTTCTTGCACAACTTATGTTTTCTTACACCTTATGCATCAGTATTTTGTATGGAGGATGTTTTTATCTCACTATTTAGAAGGAAATATGAATTTTTCACAACTAACAGCTCTATACATACATTTCACAGCATACAAACTGCATAAAGATATAGCTTTCTGCCTAAAGGTATTTGTTTTGAGACATATTTTGAGGTTTATTGATTGAAAACACATAAAATACATGCATCTTTTGATTAACACACAAAAGAACAAGTCAAAATGAAGGAAAAATAGATCATTTATTCAAAAATGAGTGTTCTTAGATCAAGAGTAGGTTTGAAATGTACTTTTATTGCTTTGAAAAATATTACAATATGCTATTGTACAGCAAAAACTGAGTTACAATGCTATATTTTTCTGATTTCAGTCTAGAAAACAAGAGAGATCTACCTTGAAAAAACATCCTAAGCCTTTCCTATACTCATTCCAACATGGGGAGACAATAAGAGAAAATTTAGGATGAAAAAAATGTCTAAAACTGGGTCAAACCTCTTCTAGGTTCCCAAGAAGTCTCCTGATTTGATATTGACTCTTACATGGCATGGTTGACCTTTTCCATCTCCTACAAACTTACTCTAGCTAATCAAAAGGCTCATTGATGCTTGGGAAGTGTTGGAACAACCCCTAGATGTTTAGAAGATTCTCCTAGTTGTCCATGATGCCTTTAAATCTCTTCAAACTTTTTCAAACTACCTCATAACCTCTTCAACCTCCACCTAGTACAACAATAAGGCGTATGGAAAGAGTTATGCCTCTTTAAGAGTCTTCAAACTGCTCAAAACTTCCTCTTAATGACTTAGGAACACCTCCTACCTCATTTATGACTCATGTAGGGTCTTCTTCAGGGTTAAGATTGTCTCTTGGTGCCATTGAACTGAGTTTGTAGTCTCTTGAAACTGATTGGGAACATCATTTCTCATTTATGCCCTTTTGTTGAAATACATAGTGTGTATTTCAACCTACTGTACCCATCCTTGGATTTTTCTATTGTCACACTTATCTTGTCATTGTCTTCTTGCATGTAGACCTTTGTGAAGGTTGGAGGCTTTTAGATCACAATATCTTCATGTTTTCTATGACTACTATGATTGTCCTTTCTTTGTTCTTTGTCTTGACTTGGCTTTAGCCCCTTTTCACCAAACTCAAAGGACTGTTATCCATCTTTTTTTGTCCTTACTATTTTAGTGTATGTTATCCTTTTGTCACAATGATAAGAAGTGATGTAGGAGCATCCCAAGTTGAAGAGCAATCTTGCATCAACCAAAAATATTTTCTTTCTTTTGTTTTCTTGCATTTCAGTTGCAATTCAGTCATTTGCAGTTTCACCATTTCCTACCGCATTCTACCGCATCTTCATTTTAGAGCTAGTGGAGCAAGATTTAGTTTCTTTGACATGTCAGCTAAATCATAATCAAATTTCATGAGATTTGGACTTGTTTGTGGAAAGTTATTGTTGAAATTAGGGCTGACAACTGAGAGGAGGGGTGAATCAGTTGTCTCAAAACTTTATCTTTTGCTGCAACTTATCTTCTTTATCACTTATTTACAGATTAATGATATAACTATGAAAGCATGAATCAACAACACAAGAGCAGAAACATACTCAACACACATAACACCAAGATTTTTACATGGAAACCCAGTTAAGGGAAAACCACAGTGGGGGTTAACCCACAAGATTTATTCTCTGTTAAAAGAATAGAAAATGGGAAGGCACTTGCCTTCAGGAGTACTGCCCAAAGCTCACTGCTCAAAAGAGGGTCACTGCCTACATAAATATTTATAAGTTTATCACATAAAGATTGAATTAGAAAACAACATCTTCTTCATACCAAGGTCAGTTCCATTGATGCGCACAACACTTCTACTCTTCCCCCAGATACTTTTTCACATCTCCTCATTCTTTACTGCTCTTCTTCTTTTGCTCTTCCTCTTCTCTACTCTAATTTACTTCCTTTCTTAGGATCTTATCATTTTAGCACAAGGATGCATTTCCACAACTCAACCACACATATTTATATGCTTCATCAACCTTGGAATAAACATCAAGGTCGGCACTGCAAACATCTAACTTAATGTGAATCACAATACTATCAGCCAAACATAGCTGGGATCCAAATCTTCCTCAAACAACATGCCACGCTTCATAGAACCTTTCTTGGATCATCTGCAACATGCACAAAGCATCCAGTCGGCCAAGACTGGAAAGAACAGCAACATCCAAAGAGAAATCTTCAATCACAAGCTCAAACCTTAATGTGGATCACCAACACAATAGGTACACGATCCAGAGATCTCCACAAGCACAATGAAATCAACAAGAACAACCGCACCACCTCAAATCACCAGAATCACTTGCATCTTTATACCGAAACATAGGAACACCAACTGCCATGACTGTCACACTAGAAAGATTGCTTGCAGACCTCAAAACCATGAACCACTTGAGTTTAGGATACACACTGACATCCCAAACACCCCTCTAGATCTGTAGATCATAAAATTTCAATGTGGATCAATTCGGACCAAATTCCTGTCACTCTGTCACCTCTGAACACCTACAAAACCCAGTTCTACTCAGATGGCCATAACTTCCCAAATTCTTCATACGGATCCCTCAAATCTTAATTGGAGAAACTTCAGACAATCCTTTACAACATCCTTTGGTCCATAGACTTTGATCTTCATCTCACTGGGAATGCAGAGCAATCTACTTCACTAAACTGCACTGTCTTCACTGTCTCTTATAGAGAGATATGTAACACACTTGTTTCTTCTGGAGAGGCTAATTTTCTCAATATCCTCAACATACAAGTCTTCTAGAATGGGATATAGTTGACACGAATGACAACAAGGATATTTTGACATCAATGACAACACTGATTAGGCACATATTTGCAATAATCTCCCCCTTTGTCATTGATGGCAACATATGATGTGAAAAATTGTTTCAACCATCAAGACAAGAACTTCTCCCTCTTTCTCTTATCACATCTGCAACCACTTTCTTCACTGTTCTCCCTTTCACCAGCAACTGCTTATTTCCAAGTTTTTCACATGACTTCTCTCCCCCTTTGACATTAATGGAAAAGGGCACATATTTGCAATCATCTTTCCTCCTTTTGTTTTCAAGATGAACTCCAGAATTATATTGACTACTCCCCCTGAGTAGTATCCCCTTAACATCAATCTGGATCACAAGATATGATTGTGAGTTCCATCGTACTGATGCACACTAGTTCACCTTAGTTCTGAGTAGGAGGGGTAATCACCCCTAGCTTCCCTCTGAGATACTCAAAAGTATCCTTAGGTAGAGGCTTAATGAAGATATCTTCCATCTAATCTTTTGATGAAACAGACTCCAATCTAACTTCATTCTCATTTACCTTCTCTCTCAAAAAGTGAAACTTGATGGATATGTGCTTTGTCTTTGAATGCAACACCAGACTCTTTGAAATGTTTATTGCACTTGAATTATCACAGAAGATTGTAACAAGTTCTTCAAACACAACTCTGATATCCTTCAACATTTGATTCATCCATAGAACTTGAGTACAATTAATCACTACTACTATATACTCTGCCTCTGTAGTAGACAGAGATATTGCCTCTTTCTTTTTGATCAACCAAGGAACCAATCTCTTTCCCAACAAAAATGCACCTCCACTAGTACTCTTCCTGTCGTCCACATCTCATGCCCAATCAACATCTGTATATGCATGAAGAGTGAAATCATCACCCTTAGGATACCATAAGCCATACTCAGATGTTCCCTTTAGATATTTGAAAATTCTTTTGACTGCCACAACATGAGATTCTCTAGGATCAACTTAAAATCTAGCAACAAGGCCAACTCCATTCATAATATCAGGTCTAGTATGAGTTAGATAAATCAGTCCTCCAATCATTGATCTATACCTTTTCTGATATGCCTTAAGGGAATCATCATCTTTTCTCAACTTGCATCTGATTACCATAGGCGTACTTACTAGTTTTGAATCCTCCATTCCAAACTTTGTCAACAACTCTTTCACATACTTAGATTGAGATATGAAGATGCCTTTTTCTGACTGAATGATTTGCAGACCTAAGAAGAAATTCATTTCACCAAGCATGGACATCTCAAATTCACTTTGCATCTGATCAGAATTTTTTTTACACATACTCTCATTTCCACCAAAGATGATATCATCAACAAATACCTCAACAATCAAGATGTATTCATGATCAATTTTGAAATAAAGTTACTATCAGCAGTGCCTTTGGTAAAGCCTAACTTTGGCAGATAATTATCTAATCTTGCATACTAGGCCCTTGGGGCTTGTTTGAGTCCATACAATGCTTTCTTCAATCTGCAGACCTTATCTCCTTGATCAGACAACTGGAATCCTATCGGTTTCTTAATGTAGACCACTTCTTCCAATTCTCCATTTAGTAATGCTGACTTGACATCCATCTGGTCGACTTTGAAATCTTTGTAAGAAGAAAAGCAAGAAATAATCTGACTGCTTCAATTCTTGCCACTAGAGCAAAGGTTTCTTCAAAATCAATTCCCTCTACCTGAGAATAACCTTTGTACACCAATCTTGCTTTGTTTCTCACAACTTCACCATCTTCATTCAATTTATTCTGAAAGATCCATTTAGTTCCAATTACATTTTTATTTTTAGGTCTAGGAATAAGATCCCAAGTATGATTCTTTTCAATTTGTATTAATTCTTCTTCCATTGCTTCTACCCAACTTTCATCATTACAAGCTTCATTCACTGATTTTGGTTCAATCTTTCAAATTAGACAATACTCCTCTTGTTCTTCAGCAATTCTTCTTCTAGTTTGAACACCTTTATTTTTATCTCCTATGATCTAATTTTTAGAATGATTCAATCTTGCATACCTGGGAGTTTTGGGATTTTCCTCACCTTCTGATTCTTGAACTTGTTCCTCAACATTTGTATTAACTTCTTGAGTCACTAGAATCTCCAAAGTAATCTGAATTTGAGCTTGAGCTTGAGCTTGCTTTTCATCATCTGATTCATATCCACAAGACTTGGAAGGTCTCTCCATGCCTTCATCAACCTTGACATTAGCACTTTGAACAATCTTTTGCAATCTCTTGTTAAACCATCGGTATGCCTTGCTTTGGTTAGAGTAACCCAAAAATATTCCTTCATCACATCTTGCATCAAACTTGCCTAGATCTTCATCTCTCTTGATATAGCATTTACTATCAAAAAATCTAAAATATTTCATAGAAGGAGCATTACCAAACCACAGTTCATAAGGTGTTTTACCAGAATTACCTTTGGTCTGCACCTAGTTAAGAGTGTAGACAGCGGTACTCACAAACTCTCTCCAATAGACATGTGGAACATTTCCCTCCATCATCATGGTTCTAGCAGCCTCTTGAATAGTCTGGTTCTTCCTTTCCACAACTCCATTCTACTGAGGAGTCCTAGGAGCAAACAATTGTCTTCTTATTCCATGCTTTTCACAAAATGCATTAAACTCACCAGAGGTAAACTCTCCACCTCTGTCAGATCTCAGACACTTTATCTTCACACCAATCTCATTCTCCACCCTAGCCTTAAACACTTTGAATTTGTCAAGAGCCTCTGATTTCTCTCTCAAGAAGGTGACCCACATCATCCGGGAGTGATCATCAATCAACAACATAAAGTATCTGTCTCCTTGTAAACTCCTAACCCTAGCAGGACCACATAAATCAGTGTGCACAAGTTTCAACAATCCACTTGAAGATTGTTCTTTACTCTTGAATGTAGTTCTGCTCTGTTTTCCCAACTGACATTCCTTACACATGCTATTAGCAGGTTTTACAAGATTTGGAAGATCTCTCACATCCTAAGTAGCACTTATCTTGACAATGTTGTCAAAATTTACATGACAAATTCTCCTATGCCATAGCCAACTCTTATCAATCTGAGCAATCAAACAACTTTTACTAGTACCACTTAAATGAAAGATGTTACCTCTAGTCTATGTACCAGATGCAATCTCAGTTCCGGAGCTTTCCAAGATTCTGTATTTTCTATCCTTGAATTGGAGATCATATCCCTTGTCAACCAACTATCCAACACTGAGAAGATTATGCTTCAACCCTTCTACATACAAAACGTCATTAGTGCTATGTTTACCATCAAAAGAGATGGATCCTCTGCCACAGATTCTGCCAACTGAATTGTCTCCAAATTTCACAATTCCACCTTCATACCTTTCCATACTTACAAACTTATTCTTATCACCTGTCATATGATGAGAGCATCCACTGTCAATCACCCATTCATCCTTTTCTTCAACCTAAGCAGCCAAGGCTTTTTCCCAATTTACACAGCTAGCAAATTCAGTAGGCACTGGATCTTCTTCTCTGATAGCAATGAACACCCATTCATTTCCTGAGGTACTTCCTTTATCGGATTCATCATCAATAACTCCTTCTTCAGCAGCTTCTTGGACATAGTAGCATTTCTTTTGACTCCTAGGTCTGTTAGGGTTTGGCTTTGAAACCCTCTCCGGACATCTTGAGGCAAAATGACCAATCTTATTGCAAGCAAAACATTTGAAAGGCAACTTTCCTTCATACTTACTAGATCCTCTTGGTAGTCTTTTGGCAAAAAGAGATTCAATTCATCTTCTTCAAGATCCTTCCTTGACTTCTCAAATCTGGTTAGTCTTCTTGAGGATCTTTCACCTAGATCAATTCTTTGCTTTCCAAAAACACTGGACTTAAATGCAGATTCAGATTTAGGAAGAGAATCACCAAACTCACTCATTTCAAATACTGAGAGCTTGCCAACCAACTGATCCCTTGTAACAGTTGTCACAGTCCTGATCTCCTCAATAGCAACAACTCTATGCTTGTATGAAGTAGGTAAGGATCTGAGCACCTTGCCAACAATCTCTGATTCTTCTAGTTTTCCACCAACACACTTGATACTGCACACAAGTTCATTCACCTTCTACATGTAGGAGGTAATGTTTTCATCTTCACTCATCCTCAAACTTTCATATCTACCCTTCAGGATCTGCAACTTAGCACATTTAACATATGCATCACCTTCATATAGAGTTTCCAACTTCTTCCAAACTTCATGAGCAGTTTTCAATTCTAGGACATTTGTCATTTCTGTATCAGTCAAGGAACTCAACAAAGCTTCTTTAGCTTGAATGTTGTTTTCAGCATCTTTGAGTTGATCTAGAGTTGAAGGACCTTTCTCCAGAGGCTTATACTCATTCTTAGTTATCAACCAATAAGCATCACCCATACATTGCAAGTGGCACTCCATGTGACTCTTCCAAAGAGAGTAATCTATTCCATCAAATCTCAAACTGTCCTTCTTGTAAGTTGACATCTTGGATCTCCTCAAGTGGTTAAGCTTCTTTTAGAGGAACCAACTTTGATACCAATTGTTCAAATTAGGGCTGACAACTAAGAGGGGGGTGAATTAGTTGTCTCAAAACTTTATCTTTTGCTGCAACTTATCTTCTTTATCACTTATTTACAGATTAATGATATAACCATGAAAGCATGAATCAACAATACAAGAGCATAAACATACTCAACACACATGACACCAAGATTTTTACATGGAAACCCGGTTAAGGGAAAACCACGGTGGGGGTTAACCCACAAGATTTATTCTTTGTTAAAAGAATAGAAAATGAGAAGGTGATTGGTTTTGGGCACACTGCCCAGAGCTCACTACTCAAAAGAGGCTCACTGCCTACAGAAATATTTATAAGTTTATCACAAAAAGATTGAACTGGAAAATAGCATCTTCTTCATGCCAAGGTTAGTTCCATTAATGCGTACAACACTTCTACTCTTCCCCCAAACACTTTTTCCCTATCTCCTCATTCTTTACTATTCTTCTTCTGCTCTTCCTCTTCTTTGCTCTGCTTTACTTCCTTTCTTAGGATCTTATCATTTTTCCACAAGGATGCATTTCCACAACTCAACCACACATATTTATATGCTTCATCAACCTTGGGATAAACATCAAGATTGGCACTACAAACATCTGACTTAATGCGAATCACTATGGTGTTGGGCAAACATAGATGGGACCCAAATCTTCCTCAAACAACACACCACACTTCATAGAACCTTTCTTGGATCATTCGTAACATGCACAAAGCATCTAGTCGGCCAAGATTGGAAAGAACAACAACATCTAAAGAGAAATCTTCAATCATGAGCTCAAACCTCAAAGCAGATTGCCAACACAATAGGCACATGATCCAGAAATATCCACAAGCATAATGAAATCAACAAGAACAACCGCACCACCTCAAATCACCAAAATCACTTGCATCTTTATACCAGAACATAGGAACACCAACTGCCATGACTGTCACACTAGAAAGATTGCTTGCGGACCTCCAAACCATGAACCACTTGAGTTGAGGATGCACACCAACATCCCAAACACACCTCTAGATCTGCAAATCATAATATTTCAATGTGGATCAATCTATACCAAATTCCTGTCACTTTGTCACCTTTGAACACCTGAAAAACCCAGTTCTACTCAGATGGCCATAACTTCCCAAATTCTTCATGCGGATCCCTCAAATCTTAACTAGAGAAACTTCAAACAATCCTTTACAACACCCTTTGGTCCACAAACTTTGATCTTCATCTCACTGGGAATGCAAAGCAATCTACTTCACTGAACTGCACTGTCTTCACTGTCTCTTACATAGAGATATGTAACACACTTGTTTCTTCCAAAGAGGCTAATTTTCTCAATATCCTCAACATACAAGTCTTCTAGAATTGGATATAGTGGACACCAATGATAAAAAGGATATGGTGACATCAATGACAACACCGATTAGGCACATATTTACAACAGTTATCACTATCAAAAGATCATTAGCATTTATAGAACAGAGCATTCATCAGTCAACATGAGTAAACAAGGTTTACGGATTGATCCTATGACTTGCGGAGCCAAATGGAACATCACATAAGGCAATTTGGGACTAGATAGGCCTTCATTGAGAACCACATCAAGTTCCATCCATTTGCAGAGCATTACCAAGAGTTGTAGGCTGACCTACATATTTCCTACATGTTTCATCACTCATTGGAGTTTGATATCTCTTAAGGCCAATGTGGAGGATTCTTTGAGCTGGAGAAGGATATATAAGCACCTCTTAGATGCATTGATAAATCAGTGATTCATATCTAATCATAGAATAGATAGATAGATCTTTTCCAGAGGCACTTCAATGCCATATCTTTCATATATGTTGTAACCCAGAAAGCAGGCCTGTGAGCCCACATGATTGTAGCCCGCATGTTACCAGCATTTAACCATTGTGATTGTTTGATAAATTAAGTACATAAATCTTCCATTACATTATATTATTTTGTTATTGCATGAGGAGGATGCCTGTTATGGCCAATGTTGCTAGAAGAATGGAAGAAATGATAGAGATGATGAGGATAATGAAAGTTAGATTGGATGTTGTATAAGATGATAGAAGAAGAGGACTAAACCCTAGACATGAAGATGAAAGTGATGATGAATAATTTCAATTAGATGATCAAAATGAAGAAACCCTAGAAGAAGAAAAATTAGATCAAGTAAAGATTTTGAAGTCTATTTCCAAGATGGGTAAGAGACCTAGAATGGAAGTATCAAACTATACTAGAAATTTAAACCCAGAGGAATTGATTGATTGGATAAATGACCTAGAGGAATACTTTTAATATGAGGAAATTGAAGATCCAGAGAGAGTAAATTTGCAAAAACTAAGTTGAAAGGACATGCTGCTATTTGATGGAAAGAAGTTCAATTGGAAAGAAATAGGAGAGGAAAAGAGAGAATCATAAAATGGGATAGGATGGTGACAAAGTTGAAGAATTAGTTCATACCTGTTGACTATGAGTTGAAATTGTTGAAGAGATTGCAAAACCTAAGGCAAAAGGATAAATCTGCGAAGGAGTACACTGAAGAATTTCATAAGATGATTATCAGGACAAGACATAGTGAAGAAAGCAAGGAGAAAGTGACGTGGTAAATAAATGGATTGAGAATGAATATTCAAGAACTAAGTCTAGTAAGGATGACAACAGTATAAGAAGTATATCAGTTTATGCTAAAAGTTGAAGATAAGTTGAATAAGAGACATAAGCAAAGACAAAGAGGTAGAGGAGGAAAATTTCAAAGAGGTAGAACACATTTTGGAGGAGAAATACCTTAAGAGGAGAAAAACAAGGAAAGTAGACCATACCAGAAGGAAGGAAGAGACTACAATTCATACTGGAGAGATGATAGAAATTTCTACCGCAACAATAGAGGAAGTCATAATTCTTACCACAATGAAGGATACCAGAGAGATGAAAGAGAATTTGACAAGAGATCATTCAAGGGAACTTATTTCAAGTGTAGAGGTGAAGGACACAGAGCATTTGAATGTCATCAAGGGAGCACTAGCAAAAGGATAGAGAATAGTTCAAGTACAGCTTATGTAGAGGAAGAACCGGTTGGATCACCTAGTTCAGTGGGAAAGCCAAAGAAAGGAGAGTCATTGGTCATGACAAGAGATTTGTTTCAAGCAGAGACAACTGAGGGACCACCATAAAGGAAAAGTTTGTTCCAGACAAGATGCAAATCAGGAGGCAAATGTTGTAAAGTTATCATTGATAGTGGTAGTACAGATAATTTGGTTTCAGAAGATATGGTAATGAAGCTGAATCTAAAGAGGTTGAAACATCTGAAGCCCTACAAGATAACATGGATTCAAGATGAGCACAAGGTACTCGTGAGTGAATAATGTTTGGTGAAATTTCATATAGGATCTTATGTTGATGAGGTATTATGTGATATTATGCCAATAGATGTATGCCATATATTGTTGGGGAGACCATGGTAGTATGATAGAAAGGAAATACATGATGGAAGGAAGAATACTTATACTATAACATCAAATGGAAATAAACATACCTTGATACCTTTGGAAGATGAACCTAAAAGTGAAGTATGTGGGAATGCTAGGATCTGCTTAGTGGATGGAAGGAAATTTTGGATGGATTGAGACATGAGAACATTTGTTTTGCTTTGATTCCAAATAAGTGTAGAACCCTAAGTGTAGAAACAACTACCATAAAAGAAGAACCACCACCGGAGGAAATAACTGAATTATTGAAAAAATACCAAGATATCATTTTAGAGAATGTACCTGAAGGATTGCCACCAATCTAGAGTATCAGTCATCATATGGACCTTATACCTGGAGCTAGTTTGCTTAACAAAGTGGCACATCGGATGAAACCAACAGAAAATATGGAGCTGAATAGACAAATACAAGAGATGTTGAGGAAATAATTGATCAGAGAAAGTTTAAGCCCATGTGTGGTACCTGCAGTACTAGAACCGAAGAAAGATGGAGAATGGAGGATGTGTACAGACTCGAGAGCAATCGATAAGATCATAGTTAAGTATAGATTTCCATTGCCAAGGATAGATGACACCATGAACTGTTTGAGTGGAGCAAAATATTTCACAAAGATAGACTTGAAGAGTGGGTACCATCAAATCAGGATCAGAGAAAGAGATGAGTGGAAGACTACATTCAAGAAAAATGAAGGATTGTATGAGTGGTTAGTCATGCCTTTTGGATTAATTAATGCACCAAGTACTTTCATGAGATTGATGAATGAGGTTTTGAATAAATTCTTGGGTACGTTTGTTATTGTATACTTGGATGATATTCTGCTTTTTAGTAAGACAAAGGAGGAACATTTGTGGCATATTAGACAAGTGTTGCAGAGGTTGAGAGAAGAGAAGTTGTTGATTAACATCAAGAAATGTAGTTTCATGAAGGAAGAATTGGTATACTTGGGATTTGTGATTTCTACGAAAGGATTAAAGATGGACCCTAAGAAGGTTAGAGCAATTGTTGAATGGCCAATACCTGTGAACATTGGAGAGGCAAGATCATTTCATGGACTGGCAAGTTTCTACCAAAAGTTCATTAGAAATTTCAGTACTGTATGCGCACCAATGACAGAGACAATGAGAGGTGACTGAAAGTATTTTAAGTGGACATCAGGAACACAAAAGATTTTTGAATTGTTGAAGCAGAAGATGATAGAGCAACCTATATTATCATTACCAAATTTTGACAAAGTATATCAAGTTGATTGTGATGCCAGTAGAAATGCAATTGGAGTAGTGTTAAGTCAAGAAGGGCGACCAGTATCATATTTCAGTGAGAAGTTGAATTATGCAAGGAGGAGATATTCAGTCTATGATTAGGAGTTCTATTCCATAATTCAAGCCTTGAAGAAATGGAGACATGACTTGTTGCCGAAGGAATTTGCATTGTACACTGATCATCAAGCTTGTAGTATTTGAATAATCAAGGTAAGTTGAATCAAGGACACATGAGATGGGTAGAGTTCTACATAGCTACACATTTGTATTGAATCACAGGAGTGGGAATTCAAACAAAGTTGTAGATGCATTGAGCAGAAGAAGGATCCTGTTTACAGAGATGAGGGTAGAAGTACTAGGATTTGAAGAACTTAAGCATATGTATGAAGAGGATCTTGATTTTGTAGAAGCATGGAAAGCATGTAAGGAACCTGTTGTGATAAATAGAAGTGGTTGGATTATTTCATTTAGGAGGATATGTTGTTCAAAGGAAATCAATTGTGTATACCTATGATTTCTATGAGAGATAATTTGATCAAGGAGAAGCATAGTGGTGGACTAGTAGGACATTTTGGTATTGACAAGACAATAGCTTTCGTAAGTGAACATTATTTTTGGCCTCAGATATATAAGGATGTAAGGAAATTTGTTCAGAGTTGCAGAGTTTGTCAAGTTGCAAAAGGAAGTAGTCAGAATATTAGATTGTACAAATCTTTGATAGTACCGGAGAGACCTTGGGAAGATATAAGCATGGATTTCATATTAGGTTTTCCAAGAACACAGAGGGGATATAATTCTATATTTGTAGTAGTGGACAAATTTTCAAACATGGCACATTTCATTCCTTGTAAGAAGAAAAATGATGTTATACATGTTTCTAACTTATTTTTCTCAAGGAGATTATGAGATTGCATGAATTACCAAAGAGTATAGTTTCAGACAAGGATACAAGATTCATAGGATATTTTTGGAGGACATTGTGGAAGAAGATGAAGATAGACCTAAAGTTTAGTTCAACATTTCACCCATAGATAGATGGACAAACTGAAGTGGTAAATAGGAGTTTGGGTAATTTGTTGAGCTGTTTATTAGGAGATAAAGCAGTAATTTGGGATCTAATTCTACCACAAGTAGAGTTTGCATACAATAATTTAGTGAATAGGAGTACAAGGAAGACACCATTTGAAGTTGTGATAGGACTACAACCTAGAGGAGTAGCAGAGCTAAGAGACATCATTATGGAAAACAAAGGAGTGCATAAGTAAAATAATTTGTAGGATATATGGAGATAGTACACAATCAAGTCAGGAAACATTTGGAAGAGATGAACAACAAGTATAAGGAACAAGCATATGAGAAGAGGAGACATAAGGAATTTTCTGTTGGAGATAAAGTTATGGTGTATATCTAAGAAAGGAGAGATTTCCAGTGGGGACATACAACAAGCTGAAAATGAGGAATTTTTGACCATGTAAGATACTTAAGAAGTTTGATTCAGGAAATGCATATGAAGTGCAGCTACCAAAGACATGTGGCATATCACCTATAGTCAACATTGCAGACATATATCATTATCATGAGGGAGAATCAAGTGACATCCTTGAAGATGGATTGAAGGATCAGTTACCACAACAACAACTAGAGCAGATAGAGTAGATTTTGGATAGCAAAATTGGATGCAGTACTAGAGGCAAGTAGTATAAAGAGTATTTGGCTAAGTGGAAAGGAAGATTGGAAGAGGACTCATCATGGATTTCTCAAGCTAAGGTAGATTGCCTTAGTTTTCCTCTAGCACTGGCAAAGTGAGGGACTAACTTTTTCAACAAACCCAAATGTCTGATGCAGGAGCATCCCAGGTTGAAGAGCAATCGTGCATAAACCAAAAATATTTTCTTTCTTTTCTTTTCTTACATTTCAGTTATAGTTCAGTCATTTGTAGTTTCACTATTTCCTACTGCATTCTACGACATCTTCATTTCAAAGATCACGAAGTAGGATTTAGTTTCTTTGACATGTCAGCTACATCATATTTAGATTTCATGAGATTTAGACTTATTTGTCCAAAGTTATCTCTATCAGAAGATCATCAGCATCCATAGAATAGAGAATTCATCAGTCAACATGAGTAAACAAGGTTTGCAGAGCGATCACGTGACTTGCAGAGCCAAATGGAACATCACATAAGGCAATTTAGGACTAGATAGGCCTCCATTGAGAATCGCATCAAGTTTCATTCATTTGCGAAGAATTACCAAGAGTTGTAGGCTGACCTACATGTTTCCTACACATTTCATCATTCATTGGAGTTTGAGATCTCTTAAGGCCAACGCAGAGGATTCTTTGATCTAGAGAAGGATATATAAGCACCTCTTAGACGCATTAAGAATTTAGTGATTCATATCTGATCATAGAATAGATAGATAGATCTTTTCCAGAGGCACTTCAATGTCATATCTTTTGTATATGTTGTAACCTAGAAAGCAAGCCTATGAGCCCATGATTGTAGCCCGCACGTTGCCAAAATTTAACCTTGTGATTATTTGATATATTGAGCACATAAATCTTCCATTGCATTATGTTATTGTGTTGTTTCTATTGTGTTTACTCTAGCCACATGGTTGGATAGTCCATTCTTTGGACCCTCCATCCATGACTGTTGTCCCTCTTTTGTTATCCTCACTATTTCAGTGTATGTCTTCCTTTTGTGACAGTGATAAGAAGCTATTACTATTATTCACCATTGACTCCACATTGTTTGCACCCATTGAGACATTCTAGAGGCTTATGAGGATTGTAACATGGATATAAGATTTAAGATAAATCTTGGAGGTAAAAAACTATGACAATATGTCTTCCTATGACTAAGATAGTGATAAGACTCATGACTGAGACACAAGAACTTGAAGGTTTATACAATAATGAAAATCTTCATATTTTCATGTTTTGACAGTGATGATATCACTGTGTATTTACTTATGACAGTAATATAGGGTTATTCACTGTTTACCATCACCTGTATCTTCAATAACACTCTTCCTCTTCCTTTTCTTAAATATTTCAATCTATTTATGATCTAAACTCTTTAGCAATCACTATCTATCTCTAGACCTTGGACTTGTTTACACTTTCAAGACACTTGTTTTAACTATTCGAGCCAAGGAGTTACAAGTAGGCTAATAATAGTTTTTCTTGTTGAAACTTCCAAGACCAGCTACCTTAGTATCCATTGGGTAATAGAGTCACAAAGCCCCTAAATACTAGACACAACTTAGAATAGACTTTAGAACCACTGTTAACACCTTCAAAACAACAAGAAATAACCTAAAACTACTATGACAACACAACAAAACAACAATAAATGTGCATCTACACTTGGAGGAAATAAAACACTTACATGACCTATACTAGCCTAAGCTAAACAAATGAAACAAATTTTCTAAACAAAACCATTAACTGGTTCCACAAAATAACTTCCCTTTTTGTCCAATTTGGAATGCTTTTCATGCTTTTGAGCAGCCAACAAGGGGTAGAGGTAAGCTAATTCTGTCCACTTACCAACTCAAGTTGGTTGTAATCACAACTACTTTGAGGTGTAGAAGTAAGTTGATTTTGTCCTCCATGATGCTCAACCTTGTGCTTTGGATCAAGCATACCATATGGTCTCTCCTCCTTGTTAGCCTCCAACTGAGCTAGATGTCTAATGGGTCATCCTTTTGAGAAGCCAATGTTCAAACCAGTAGTGCTGATTTGATGCTCATACTCTTGTGATTTACTTTGAAGAATGGCCATCCTCTCCTTGTGTTCACGCTACTCCTGAGTTTCTCTTGAAATGGGCTTTGAAAACAATTCTTGGAGGCCCTCAATAGTGAATTCTTCACCACTAAGAAATTGATACTCCTGTTGTATAACCAAGAATAAATCTTTAATTTGTTCTTGCTTATGCTCAATCTCTATCACGCTATTCTCCATGAAAAGTGGAAGCTCCTCAAATAGATCCATGCTATCAAGCTATCCTTTCCCTAGGATAGGGTTTTTTTCTTGCTTTTCCTCATCATTGTTAATGAAATAAGGTAGCCCACCAAGATATCTAATCTCCAAAATAGGACTACCCTCATGAGTTAAGACTTCATTCTCATTTTTGTTTTCATGGACCAACAGCTCATCAAATTTTTTGGCATCCTCTTGCTACTACAAATTTGTTGTTGATGTGAGCATATGCTTGTTCTCTTCTTCCTTGTCCACAAAGTGAGGCAATTGGTCAAAGAAGAAAACCAATTCTTCCTTATCATTTGATTCTTTCTCGAATGAATCTTGCACAAGTCATCTTTGCAATTGAAGATTCTCACCCTGTAACCTTTGCATTCTACTTGCATTCATCTCATAAAAAGAATTAGAAAAACCGTCAAATGAGTAAAAATGTAAAGGATTTAGTGTCAAGCATGAATCAACATCCTCTACACATGCATTATGCTCATAGTCAATTGGGAACACTGTACAAATAGCAGCAACCTATTGTCCTTCTTCACGAATTAGAGTTTCATTCTCATACTTATCTCCTTATAAAAAGTTTGATTTCTCATCTTTTATAGCATATGGAGGCTTGTAGACAATAGATGGTTCTCCTTTTGTCTCCATTAACTCTTCCTTTTCACCATCCTCTTTCCTTACATAATATTGTTCTAACTAATCATTTTCAACTTCTTGTTGCAAGAAGTCTGATTTCTCATACTCCTCATCACATATAGTTTTATGAACAACAGATTGTTCTTGATTTGTCTCTAACAACTCCTTCTCTTGCCCATCAAACCAACTAGCTCACCAAACAACAGGTCCACCCTTGAAAAGTGAAATGGTCTTGGGCAAGAAAGCTGACTTGGTATAAGATTTAGAAAGGTTTGTTGAATCTCTTAAGGAAGAATAGTTTTTTGAATAGGATGTTCTTGAAAGATAAAAGGTTGAGGTTGCACTTGTGTAGACTCTTGAAAGGGATGTGAGCTCCTAAAACTTGGAATTTTGACATGAGGAGACTTACTTGAAGATTTTAGGGGTTTTTCTTGCTTAAAACTAGGAATTTTGGACTTGGAAACCTCTTCTTTCAAAGGATGATTCATCATTATAGGAAGAGTTGAACTGAAACTAGGAATGCAACAGGATGATTGGGTTTCATACCTTTGTATTTGGGTTGTCAGTTGCTTCATTTGTTCTTCTTTGGCCATAATTTGCTTAGCCAAAAAATTCTCCTCATACCTCACTTGTACCTCCCTCTCCTGCTGGTGTAGATAAGCTTGATATGCAAGCTCTTGTTGCTGCAAGCTATACTCCTGCTCATTTTTAATGGCATCTAACTATATTTGAAAGTTTAGCATGATATCTTTAATGCTCATGTTGTCATCATCTTAAAGCTAGCTAAGAGAATAGGCATGTTGGTTATGAGAAAAATAGTCTTCTTGGGACTGATTGTAGCCATGGCTAGGCTACCAAGAAGGCTAAGCAAGGGTGGGTGTGAGGTAAGCATACTGAATAGGCTGGTATCTTGCTGCTAGAGAGTTGTTTTGGATAAAACCAATATCATTTTTAGTATGATATGGTTAATATAAAGGCTCACAGACTATATTTTGATAAGGGAGATGGGAAGAGACATATTTTCCTTAATAACTTGACATGCTAGAACATGGGAATGAATTGGGATTTCATGAAATATTCATTAAAACAAAGAAAACCAGGTCTAATTTTGGAAAACAAACTCATACTAGTAGACCACCAGGTGGTTTTGAAGGCTTCCCACATAGGAAAAGAGAAAAAATCACCCAACACTGATCCTTGGTATTCTTTTGAGCACTTGGACTACTTGTACCAGTAGATTTGAACTAGTAGAGTTGCTAGGTGTGTGAAATATTGCCTCCAAAGGTTGATACTGTTGATATACATACCAAATATCAACAATGAATATAGAACTCATGGATTGTGATAGTCTAATGACTCCCATCGGGTGTGCCAAAAACTATTATCACTGAATAATACATCCTTGCTAAGTTGTGCAACTCAGCTTACTAGTTAAACATGGGAACTTTTCTAGGTTTGTGGGTCACCTATGATTGAAAAGAACCTCCAGAGAGGGCTGGTTCCCTTGGATTTTGTCACCTAAACTAGTGTTGTCTATTATATTTTTCTAGGAAAAGGGATGAGAAATGACTTGAAAAATGATAAACTAATACTTGTATAGGTGATGCACCGAAATTGAAAGTGACATGTATTTTCTATTTTGACACACCATTCTTAGAGAAAATGACTCTTTTCTTGCACAACTTATGTTTTCCTACACGTTATGCATCAGTATTTTGTATGGAGGATGTTTGTATCTCACTAGTTAGAAGGAAATATGAAGTTTTCACAACTAAAAGCTCTATACATACATTTCACAGCATACAACCTACATAAAGATATAGTTTTCTACCTAAAGGTATTTTTTTTAAACATATTTTGAGATTTACTAATTGAAAACATAGAAAATAAATGCATCTTTTGATTAACACACAAAATGAAGGCAAAGTTTCTCATTTATTCAAAAATGAGTGTTCATACATCAAGAGTAGGTCTGAAATGTAATTGTATTACTTTGAAAAGTGTTACAATGTGCTATTGTACAGTGAAAACTGAGTTACAATGCTATATGTTTCTCATTTTAGTTCAGAAAACAAGAGAGAACTGCATTTAAAAACTATCCTAAGCCTTTCCTATACTTATCCCAACATAGGGAGACAATAAGAGCAAATTTAGGATGAAAAAATGTCTAAAACTAGGTCAAACTTCTTCTAGGTGCCCAAGAAGTCTCCTGATTTGATATTGACTCTTGCATGTCATGGTTGACCTTTTCCATCTCCTACAAACTTGCTCCAACTGCTAAAAAGGCTTCTTGATGCTTGGGAAGTGTTGGAACTACCCCTAGATGTTTGGAAAATTCTCCTAGTTGTCCACGATGTCTTTAAAACTCCTCAAACTGCTCAACTACCTCATAACCTCTTCAACCTCCACCTAGCACAACAATAGGGTGTATGGAAAGAGTTATGCCTCTTTAGGAGTCTTCAAACAACTCAAAACTACCTCTTAATGACTTAGGAACACCTCCTACCTCATTTATGACCCCTGTAGGGTCTTCTTTAGGGTTAAAACTACCTCTTGGTGCCATTGAACTGAGTTTGTATTCTCTTGAAACTGACTGGGAACATCATTTCTCATTTATGCCCTTTGGTTGAAATACACGGTGTGTATTCCAACCTACTACACACATCCTTGGATTATTCTACAATCACACTTATCTTGCCACTGTCTTCTTGCATGTAGACCTTTGTGAAGGATGGAGGCTTTTAGATCATTGTATCTTCATGTTTTCTATAACTGCTATGACTATCCTTTCTTTGTTCTCTGTCTTGACTTGGATTTAGCCCCTTTTCACCAAACTCAAATGACTGTTGTCCCTCTTTTGTTGTCTGCATTGTTTCAGTGTATGTCTTCCTTTTGTGATAGTGATAAGAAGCTATTACTATTATTCACCATTGGCTACACATTATTTGCACCCACTAAGACATGCTAGAGGCTTATGAGGATTTTAACATGGATATAAGACTTAAGATAAAGCTTGGAGTTACAAAACTGTGACAATATGTCTTCCTATGACTGCGACAGTGATAAGACTCGTGACTGAGACACAAGAACTTGGAGGTTTAGACAATAATGAAAATCTTCATATTTTCATGTTTTGAAAATGATGATATCATTGTGTATTTACTTATCACATTAATATAGGGTTGTTCATTGTTTACCATCACCTGATCTTCAATAACACTCTTCCTCTGCCTTTTCTTATTTTAGTCTATTTATGATCTAAACTCTTTAGCAATCACTATCTATCTCTAGACCTTGGACTTGTTTACGCTTTCAAGACACTTGTTTTAACTATTTGAGCCAAGGAGGTACAAGTAGGCTAACAATTACTATGCTTCTAAACATACATTGTCTAACACAACATAATGAAGAAGATATTGAAGCTCCCATAGCTTTTATGAGTCTACCATTGAAGAAACATGAGTTGAATTACTCCATGATTGAAAAATACGTGTATGTTGTGGTAAAGGCAGTGAAACAATTCAGATTTTATATTCTAAATTCTCATTCAACACTTTATGTGCTAGATACTACTGTAAAAACTATTCTCACACAACAAGAAATAGGCCTAAATAAAAGAGCTTCATGAATTGCTAAAGTACAAGAGTATGACATGGACATGAATTCTACTAAATTAGTGAGAGGGAAAGGATTGTGCAAATTGATAGCAAAGAATGGCTCAACTGATCAAGCTGAAGAAACTATTGAGTTACCTCTCACACTTTTTATCGGATTAATAGATGAGTGGTTTTCAAACATTGCCTATTTCCTTACATATGGTGAATGTCTAGAACACTTATCTCTAAAGGAAAAAAGGATATTTAAGTTAAAGGAAGCTAAATATATTATTTGGGTTGATTCTTTGTATAAGAAAGGTATAGATGGAATATTCTTGAGGTGTGTAGATAAGGAGAAATAGAAGAAGTTACTTCAGTTCTCTCATAATGAAGCTTGTGGAGGCCACTTTTATTCTTTAGTTATAACTTTTAAAATTCTCAAGAATTGTTTTTACTAGCATGGAATGTTCAAGGATGCTAATGAGTCGGTTAAGAAGTATGATTCCTATCAACAATTTGTGGGGAGAGTTAAACTTGGAATGTTACCATTAAAGCCAGTGGTTATTGAAGAACCTTTTCAATAGTGGGGTTTAGACTTTATTAGTCCACTTAACCCTTCATCAAGTGTAGGGCATACACATATTCTAGTGTAAATGAATTACTTCACTAAATGGGCAGAGGCAATCCTAGTGAAACAAACATCTATAGAGGTGGTATGCAATTTTATCAAAGAAAATATTCTAGTTAGGTTTGATGTCCCCCATAAAGTTGTAACTGATAATGCTTCAAAATTTTAACCCTATGAGTTATCTAGTTTTGTTATAAATATGGAATTATTTTAGCACATGCTTGTAACTATTACCCTCAAGGGAGTGGTCAAGTTGAAACTAACAATACAAATCTTTCAACTATAATTTACAAATTATTTGATGATAACCAACAACGTTGGCATAGAAAGATGTATGATGCACTATGGATGGATAGAACAACTAAGAAAAGGGTGATTGGAATGTCTCCCTTTGAACTAGTCTATGGAATAGATGTTAAGATGCCTATTCCATTGGAGCTTTCAACACTCTGCCTTCAGGGTGTACTTGAAGATAATCACTTCAAAGACTCATTAGAAAAGAGGATTTCATATTTTACTAAGGTGGAGGAAAAAAGGGATCAAGTAGTAGATAGAATCAGAGAGCATCAAGCCTAGGTGAAATAGTTGTTTGATAAAAAGGCATGACCAAGGCATTTGTTGTAGGTGTTCTACTGTTTTCTATGTATTGTTCATTCTCCTTATGTTGAATGGATAATTTGTAATCCCTTGGTCTTGTTGTGAAATTATTTAGTATTTATTTCAAGAATTGTATAAAATGCACAATATTGAAAGAGTTTGTAGTAAGATTACAAAAACTTGCATTTAATGTTGTTGCCATATACCTATTTTAGTGTATCTTAAATATTTCTGAGAATTATCCTATATTTATTGTTGCATGTTGAATTCTTAGCAAGACTCACTATAAAGATTTTGGGAAGTGCTCTCTTTCTTTCATAGTGAAGTTTGTTATAACTATCTTTCAGTGACTCATTTTAAACTTGAGTCAATATTCGTATGTTTATTTTTAAGGGTTTCTTGAGGCATTTTCTTTCTCAGGTTTTAATTCCATAAAAATCCCAAATTTTATCTACGAGGGAGTTGCCCCTCTCAAAAGAAGAGGAAAGTTGTTAGCCCATAACAACTTCTCCAACTTTTGGTACATTTGTTGCTGCCCTTTAGGTGAATTAGAGTTCTTTTTCAAAGCATTAACTATAGTGACAAATCTGTTAACCAAAAGAGGCTTACATCCATGTTGTTTATATCAGATACATATTTTTTGTTTGGTAGATGAGATTGAATGGTTGGTTATTGTTAAAGATTTTCATTTGTGGATGTAAAGGAGATCATACTTGACACACACTTTGAGGTTTTGGTAGAAGGACATGAGATGTGATATGGCTTATAGGTTTACTCTTTTTGGTCTTGTGTTTCTACCAAGAGGCTCATGTTCACATAACATTAGATTTGAGGTTTTTATGGAGTCATTGTGATCACAAAGTTTGTGGTCATGTGTTGTTATTCCACTTCATTATTTTTTAGTAACAACATGTGAGATATTTAATCTCTTTTAATTTGTTGATTGTGGAAAACTTGGGAGAGTTATGGATACTAGTTGTGAGAGAGGATGTTGTAGTTTGTGTTGCATGTGTAGATCATTGTGATTGTTATTTGTTACTACATATTTTTGATCATTAGCCACACCTTGGTTTGAGTGTTGATTGATATACTTTGTACGCCTTGATCTATTTTTAGATTTGACATTACTCATGTAGTGGGAGTTCCTAGATGCATATGTTATTCTTTGACAAGTTTTATACAGGGAACTTGTAATTGCAATTTTTGGGTTGGATATGTTGTTGACATGATTTCAATTGATCTTGTTGGATACCTTTTAAGGTATGGATGGTTGGATGTATTAGCATTTGTTGTGATTGCTATTTCTAGTCATGTGGGTTTTTTCCTTGGCAGCAACTTGGAGCCTTTGTTATCACTTGGATTTGATGCTTGTGTTCTTTGGATTGGTGCATCTTCACCTTGGCTTGTTCCTTTTCTTCCATAGGTGGCATGTTGGAGTATGAGAGGAGGTATTTCTTGAGATGGTGGCCACTTTGGTTTTATTGTAGGTATTTTGATAGAGAACACGAGCATGTTAGAGATTCATGTGCTTTCATGGATGGCTAGGATGTTGTGTTTCATTGATTGACCCTTATGCAATGTATACAACTACTAGAAGAATGTTAAGAAAAATGGTGTTGTACATATTGCACAAGAAAAGAAATATTTTAATTATGGAAAATAAATATTTATTTTTGGTGCATCTTTAGTAATGTGTTTAACCTCATTAAATATTTATTTTGGGTTCACTTGTAAAGTTGTATTGTAAAATTGTTTAAATATTTTGTGTGGGATATATAGGACAAATATTTAATATTTATGGTAAATATTTAATTTTGGGGTCAAAGGTTTTGTGCTCTCATGGTTTTGAGACACATGGTTTTGCCAATTCCACAGTTGTATTTATGTGAGTTTGATTCTATAAAAGCACACACATGTCTAGTGGTTGAGGTTGGCTATCATTTGTAATGAGCTCTCTTGAAGAGTGCATATGTGAAGCACTACATGGGATGTGTGTTTGCATGGTTACCATTATGCGTGGACACATGGAGATGCATTGGAGGAGCTTGATGATTTAGAAGTATTTATGAAGACTCTAAGTATATTGTAATGTTTCATTGTTGAATAGTACATTAGGTGTGGATGCTTTTGGAGGTTGGTTTTTTCTCTCTTGAGGGTTTTCCTAGGGTATATCTTGTGTCATCATGACGGTATATTTTTCTAATCTTTTACATGGTGGATTTTGAGTACTTGTTTGCATAGTTATCTCTCTTGGGGTTATGTGGAAATTTTTATTATTGTTGTAATATTTCCTTTCACCATGAAGGTGTGAATTATATACCTCTCAACAATTTCTCTCTCGGTGATCTGTCCTCTAGTGTTTCTCCCCCTTGATCATTCCTCCCAAAATTTCTATCTAACTTTCCAAAGTCCTACATACCTTATAGTCACCTACTCGATCCACATTGAGTGGGTCACCCATATGACTTGTAGGATCTCTTAGGAAACCCTACAACTTAAGTGTGGGTCACCTGGGTGACCTGCTCTACTAAAAGGGGTGACCCACTTGTAATAGGTGACCCTATCCTATTTTTTCATGTGAGATTTCTTCCAGTTATGCTAAGTTTAACTCCATTTTTATCTTTTGATTGAGAGTCCGTCCATGCATAACTAACCCTTGAATTCCCCTAACTATTTATGGATTATCAAATCACTCTATTGTTATCTCTTAATAACAATCAATCTTTTGTGATCTCCTCTCTAGCCTCTATTTTCTTCCAATCAGTGCTAGGTCACTCCCTAATAAATTTATTTATCTACCCAATCACCACCACCTTTAGTGTGGATTATAAACCTATAAGTACCCCTTCCTTTACTTCTTTGAGGAGGCTAATTAATTATTACATTCTTGTATTGCTCAAACCTTTGCAAAGTAGCCTCCATATCATTCTTATGAGTGAGCTCTATGTTATTTTTTCCATAGCAAGCTTATGCTTAATGCATTCCCTTTTCATTTTTATAGATTCTAAGCTCAATCCAATTTCCTTCACATACTGTTGTTTTTGATAATGGTAAGTTGCAAATAAGGGTGCAGATCCCTATTACAAAAGGCCCCAAGGGCAACAAAATAGGCTAGCATGCCATGCACAACAGACCAATAGCTGACTAATAGTTAAAGACCATTAAATTGACAAAAAGAACCAATACCAAAAATAGAAGTAGAAACCAACATTACTTGAGAAAAGCATTCCAATCCTTTGTGAGGAAACCTAAGAGCTCCTACTTTCTTGTAGACTTAACATCCTTGTCATGCTTGTCATCTTGGACATTCTTTAGGACATCCAACAAAGTAGCAGCACGATGAATCAATTTTGAACACATGGTAGCAAGAACCTTCTATTGAGGAGCCAAAACTCTATCATACAAATTGATCGGTGAGAAGATGATCCATGTCTTGGCGATCTTCTCTTTATCGACCAAACATTCCCTGTCGGCCACCTTGCTTTTTATCTCCCTGACATTCAACTCTCCCCAATGTATGTCTTCACTTTACTCGCCTATCGGCAAGACTATTCCCATTGGCGAAGACTTATAAACCTTAGCTGATGTGCCGATACACCAACTTTGTATCTGTCGAAAGATACATTCTCGATGTACATTCAGGATATGCATTTGAAATATACATTCAAACCACACTCGTCGGTGGGACTCTTTGCATCAGTCAACCCAAAGTCTTTCCTGCCGATACCCTAAGTCTGTCTGATGACATGTATTTTCGGTGTGACCTTCCTCATCGGTGGGTGCTTTGTATGTGCTCCTGATACACCAATGGAACAGCTTGTATATACTTTTGCTGACTTGCGATCACCGGTTTCCTTCACTGTTGCTACGGGTCACCTCTTGCATCTAACACAATGTATATGTCCAATGTATATTCTCAATATACATTCGAAAGATACATTCGAAACATACATTCAGAATATGCATTCGGTGGGACCATTGACTTTCTTTGTATGCCGATACACTATCAGTTAGACTTCCAACATCGAAAGCTTTCAACCTTCTCTCTCTGACACCTCTTGTCCCCCCGATGCAAAACTTAATTGTTCACAATATACTTTTGCGACATACACACTCAACGTGTGTTTGCGATATACACATGAAATGTATGTTCAGGGAAACAACTTGAATCTTACACTGATATGAACCTCTGCAAACCCTGCAGCTACACAGACCCTTTTTTCCAACAACTTAGCACATGAGGATGCTAGGATATATCAACACTGTTGTACGTGATCCTGCAGACACAAAACCAAACAAACAAAACAAAAACAAAAGAACTATACAACCATTCCACCAATTTCAAAAAAATCTAACTGGTGGAATGGACTAAGAGTCCATATCAACCACAAAATAGTAATTTGATTTATATAGAGAAAACCTAACGAATCCAGAACGACAGAAAGATACACAGAACATGATTCGTTTATTATGCTTTTTCAAAAATGTGCATACACAGATGCTCTGTTTCACAATTACAAATCACACTCCTCTTAGATCTTTCTAATCTCAACTATAGCTGATTACATTCGATCTCCTCTGGGCATTTATCTACTCACCCTGAGTAGTACCAACCTGACTCCAAGCGGCTGGGAGACAACCGTCTAACAACCTCCTAACTACCTAACAACCTTTGTGATTACAGATTGCCAAGTGTCCTTGGGACTTACAAAATGAACCTAGATACAAACTAAAATGACATGCATTGGTCAAACAGACCTTATTACATGAATGGTCTTCTAGGACCTTATTGGAAACAACAAACATGAACATCAGATAGATGAATGCCTCATGGAGGCCACTATGGATTAGGTTCTCCTGCACTATACACCCCACCGAGAAAAGAACTCATGCCCCATGAGTTAAGTCTTTGTCTTGCTCTACCTTTATCCTCTGTTGTCTCATGTCTTCCCCATGATCTTTGGACTGCAACCTGCTTCCATGGAATCAAAGACTCATGCCTAGCATTGTAGTCTCTACTTACCCCTTGCCATGAGTGAGGGCTTGCCACCAGACCTATCCCTTGCTTGTCATTTTTTCTTACTATCATCTCTACCTGAACACCTACATTGGAAACCTTGGGAATGCTTCTTCTACTGTTGTTATGGCAAAATATGTTTGCCTTTCAATTCTTATTGGTTCTAGAGGACAAACAATGGTCCCTACTATGATAGCATCCTTGTATTTCCAATCAACTTTTGGCTGCTTGCAGACTTACTCTTTGACCTTCTAGTGATCCATCTGATCCCCATCATCCAAAACTGAAATTACCTTCAAACTGTGATTCTTAGCAATCCCACTCCGTGAGGTATCCCCAACTTTCTTTGTCTCTTCTTCATGCATCTTCACAAACTCTTTCTTACCCATCAAAATGATCTTGGATGTCTGCTATGTTGCAGCACCTTCTTGCAATGGTGTCATCACAAAAGTCTTTCCATCCTTCTTGATGGTGTATGTGTTAGCATATCCATCATACAATGCTTGCCTATCAAATTGCCATGGCCTACCTAAAAGTAGGTGACAACACTCCATGGGCAAAATGTCACATAAAATTCTCTCCTTATATTCTCCAATCTGAAAATCAACATATGCCTGCTCACTTACCAAAAGTGATTGATTGTCACTTACCCAAGATGCCCTGTAAGGAGTTTGATGAGGAATCCTTTCTATGTTCAATTTATCCACCATTTCCCTAGACACCATATTATCTGTTGAACCAAAATCTATGACTACCTTGCATATTTTACCTTTGCTTTTGCAATTGATCCTGAAAAGAGCTCTCCTTTGTGATGGTTCAGTCTTCACTGATTCTTTGAGCAACGTCCTCTTGATCATCAGACTTTCTCCCACTTCTGATGCTAATTGCACTTCAGGAGATGTCACACTCCCTGCATCCTCTTGCACAATTTGAACTCTCATTTCACTTCTTCTTTCACCCCCACTTGAAGTAGCACCAAACTTTTTAGGACACTTGAAGGATGGATGACCAGACTCACCACAAGTATAACACTTTCCTAAAATGTATTAGAACCTCTTTCACCTCCAAATCTGCCTCTTGTACCTTTCCATCCACCCCTGAAATCAGACTGCTCTTGTCCTTTACTAGTCTCTTCTTGGTTCTCATTGGCTTGTCTTGTTGTAGGGGCTGATCCTCTCCCCCTTATATTGCTGCCTCTTCCCCTCATGGACTTATCATGTCTCCTTTTCATCTTCTCCTCAATCCTGATTGCCATTTGATAAAAGTCTTCTACACTCCTAGGGTTAGCCAAAACTAATTCATCATGTATGTTCAATCTCAACCCAGCCAAGTATCTAGCAACCTTTTCAACCTCATTCTCGTGATGACCATACCTCATACTTAATTTATAAAATTCATCAGTATATGCCTTCACATCCATTTCCTTTTGTCTTAAAAATTGAAGCTTTTTAAACATTTGAACTTCATAATCCTTGGGTAAGAATTTACCTTTGATCCTTGCTACCATCTTGTCCCATGAATAAATCTTTGACTTTCCCTACTTTCTCCTCTTTGATTGTAAGTAATCCCACCATACCAAGGCATGACCTCCCAATTTGGTCTTTGCAATCTTTACTTTCTGCTCCTCAGGAACCTCCTCACATTCAGAATGATTATCTAATGCAGCAATCCAATAAAGTAACTCTTCCTCATTTAAACTTCCACCATACTTTGGAACATCAATCTTTACCTTAGGTTTGTCATTCTTGACTGCCCTTAACAATTTTGCAAATCTCTAATCTTCAGCATCCAGATCTTCATCTACATCCGCAAACTCTTCACCATCCTCTTCTTCTAGTTCACCTTCTTCCACTTCCCTTCTTTTGTTTGTCTCCAGGGCTGCAAGCCTGGCTTGAAGGGCTTCTGTGATCTCTTTCATCTCCCTCATCTCTTTAGCATGCTTTTCCTTCATCTATTGCAACTCTCTAGCAGTGCCAGCATATTTTGGAGGCATCTTGCTAACTTGTTTTTGCAACCTCTCAGTCCTTCTACTTCTGTCCTCTCAATGAGAAAATTGAACACACAACTGCCCAGACCTTTTACTAGGCTCTAATACCAATATGTTGAGGAGCCAAAACTTTGTCATACAAATTGATCGATGAGAGGATGATCCATGTCTTGGCAATCTTCTCTTTATCGACCAAACATTCCCCATCGACCACCTTGCTTTTTATCTCCCTGACATTCAACTCTCCCTGATGTATGTCTTCAATTTACTCGCCTATCGGCAAGACTATTCCCATCGGTGAACACTTATAAACCTTAGCCGATGTGTGGATACACCAACTTTGTATCTTCCGAAAGATACATTCTCGATGTACATTTAGGATATGCATTTGCAATATACATTCGCAATATACATTCGAACCACACTCGTCTGCAAGACTCTTTGCATTGGTCAACCCAAAGTCTTTCCTGCTGATACCCTAAGTCTATCCGATGACATGTATTTTCGGTGTGACCTTCCTCATCGGTGAGCGCTTTGTATCTGCTCTCGATACACCGATGGAACAGCTTGTATATGCTTTTGCTGACTAGTGATCACCGGTTTCCTTCACCGCTGCTACAGGTCACCTCTTGCATCTAACACAATGTATATGAGCAATGTATATTCTCAATATACATTAAGAAGATACATTCAAAACATGCATTCAGAATATGCATTTGATGGGATCGTTGACTTTCTTTGTATGCCAATACACTATTGACCAGACTTCTAACATTAGAAGCTTTCAACCTTCTCTCTCTGACACCTCCTATCCCCCCGATGCAGAACTTAACCGTTCACAATATACTTTTGCGACATACATTCTCAACGGTGTTTGCGATATACACATGAAATGTATGTTCAGGGAAACAACTTGAATCTTAAACTAATATGAACCTCTACAAACCCTATAGCTACACAGACCCTTTTTTCTGACAACTTAGCACATGAGGATGCTAGGATATATCAGCACCGTTGTCAGCGATCCTACAGACACAAAATCAATGAACAAAATGAAAACAAAAGAACTGTACAGCCATTCCATCAATTTTGAAGAAATCTAACTGGTGGAATGGAATAAGAGTCCATATCGACCACAAAACAGTAATTTGATTTATACAGAGAAAACCTAACGAATCCGGAATGACAGAAAGATACACAGAACAGGATTCATTTATTATGCTTTTTCAGAAATGTGCATACACAGATGCTCTATTTCACAATTACAAATCACACTCCTCTCAGATCTTTCTAATCTCAACTACAGCAGATTACATTCAATTTCCTCTGGGCATTTATCTACTTGCCTTGAGTAGTACCAACCTGACTCCAAGCAGCTGGGAGACAACCATCTAACAACCTCCTAACTGCCTAACAACCTTTGTGATTACAGATTTCCAAGTGTCCTTGGGACTTACAAAATGAACCTAGATAAAAACTAAAATGACATGCATTGGTCAAACAGACCTTATTACATGAATGGTCTTCTAGGACCTTATTGGAAACAACAAACATGAACATTAGATAGTTGAATGCCTCATGGAGGCCACTATGGATTAGGTGCTCCTGCACCACCTTCATCTTGTTCTCCAGGGATGGCAACTTGTTCTTTAAATCATCCAAGTCATGTTTAACCTAATTGTAGGTGTCACAATTAATTTTACTAGCAAGTTCCTTCCCAAGGGTCTCCATGATCTCGATGTCCTCCTCCTTTGACACATAGAAGGAGTTATTTAAGTCCTTGAATAAACTGGCACCCTCCTATTCCACAGGTTGATCCAGGGTTGACTTGACCTCCTTGATCTCCACCTCATCCTCTGCATCAGAAGCTAAGGAATAATCAACAATCTTTAGAATAGGGGATTTACCCTTAGCCAATCTGCTGGAGTGTCAGATGCTTAGCCTTTTGGTAGTGCTCTCCTTGACCTCAATAACCTTATCTTTCTCAGCAGTAGCTTCCCCTTTCTCCTATAGCTCAGAATGCCCCTTATCAATAGCAAGCTTCGTGGGACTCTCATCACTAGTAGGGTTTTTAGCCTTCTTCTTGCCCAACTTCCTAAGAATAGAGTGCTCTCTAGGGTTTCTTTTCCTCTTATTGTCGCCCGAGTGGGAAGGGCTATTTTTTAGATCACACAATCCCTTTGCTACCACATGTTGGGATTGGCCAAGAGACCTAGTAGCATCACCCAAAGGGGTGGTCAAAATAGAGGGACCCTACAGAGTATGGTTATTCTTCTGAGAAGGGGTCTTGGGGCCTTTTTCTTATGAGACTGGGGAATTCGTATACCAGCATCTGAGGCCTTTGGGTTATGGAGGAACCCCGTAGGGCCCGGGGGATCTTTCACAGAAGGGCTAGTATCCTTACTTTTGATGGGGATAGTATCCTTACTTTTGACAAGGATACCAAACTTGATACTCAAACGAATATTATCTTCCGAGTCATCGTCATTAGTATCTTAAACAAGGCAGGCTCTTATGGGCTTATGAGGGCAAAGAGCTAGGTAGAAATGGAAAAGGTGAAGAATTAGGCCTTAGTGGAGTGGGACAACAACAATGTTGGGGTTACTCTCATGAGCTTTCTTAGAAACCTTCACAAAAGACTCTAGCGACAACAAAAGATCGAAAAGGAAATTGACAAGCAACTTATGCCAGAAATGATTCATTAAAGCAAAGTGATAGTGATAATAGCACCTAAACCTACCCTCCAAGGTGATATATTTCATAATAAGAAAATAGACCTTGTCCCAAGGGTTGATGAGGCTCTCCCTGTCGAAGAAACCCTGCAAGAAGACATGTGACTCACCCTCTCTAAGGAATCTCTTCATACTCTTAGGGTCCTTAACTTTTGTCTACTGCTTCAACTTATTTCCATCACACCCCAAACCAGTGGCCTTGGTGATAGTTTCCTCGCTCACTTCAAATTGAATACCACCAACCCAGACTCTGCGTTCCTCATCCCATGACATCACAAATTGAATAGAGAGGTTTTCATCAAAACCATTAAGGTTCTCCAACAATGGGGTGATACCACCCTCATAACAAATACTCCACAAGATGGCGTCCACTTTAAATTCAACATAGGAATCCCTATCCCTATGAAGAGAATCCTACTACTACAAAGGAAGAGATGGTTGCCATAGGACCTCTTAGGACTTATGTTAGACACTGCTATCTAATTCATACAAGTCCTTCATGCTTTCTTAGTAATTTAGATAACAAATCTTGCTCTTGAGGAAGTAAAAATTTGTTTGTCTTTCTCTTGATAGGAAAAATTTATTGCTTTCTTAGAATAGATTTTCTTTAATTGTACTTTGAATAATTACAAAATTCAATAGATTGCAAGTCAAAATCAAACCAAAAAAATACAAAAACAAATTGCATTCATTTTCCCTTTCATAGTAATTAATTCATTCAAAAATTAGAAAAAGAACCCAAAAATTGTTTGCATGCATATAGACTAATTGCATTTAGAAACTCATAAAAACACCAAAAACATTAAAAAATAAAGAAGAGCCCTCGATTCTATCATGAGGCATTAATCAAAACATTTAGGTTCGATGTGCCTAGGCATAAGTGAAGATTTGGTTAAATCCATCTTATACGAGATTAGGAAGATCATCCCTCTACCAATTCCTATTAAGGAAACAAACCCAAGAATAAGAACTCATCTTGAGGATTATACAAAGAGAAATAGAACAAAGAAGACAAGTAGAAGAACCTCCATGTCATAAACGACTAAAATAGGATTAGAGCCAAAGACCCTTTGGGTCATATAACAATCACAACCTCCATGACCATTCAACATTTATGACAACATCACAACTTTCATAACAACTTCTTCCTATCACATACATGCACATCACAAAATCAGCCCAATTATGATCCATATTGTTTTGCTTCCCTATGAACAGAACAACCCCTATTTCTCCTTTAGTTGACTAGTTCCTACCACAAGAGTGAGAGTGACTAGGTGAGTTCCATCTACAAGGACATGATTCATGTGCCATATTATAGTTTGACTCACCCATGTTGTGTCTGAGTCAAATTCTAAGCAACACATATTTTGGTGAACTTGACGTGAAAGATAAATCTTTCTGGATTAGTCTTTTGCATTTTTGTATCATTTTTTCCATTCATCCATTTAATTTTCATCTTCCTCTCTTTCCATTTCAATTATTGGTGTTCATGACACTCCTAAATATGATGGAATCAAATAAAACCTAAGGAATATTACATCAAATGAACTAATAACACCTTCATTCAATAGATCCTTTGGCACCCATCTCTAACCATTTTGACTACAAGGATTTTGACTATGACAATGGTAGATAAGAACCTCATTGCTCCTTAAAATTTGACAATTCCACATGGGAGCAAGAATCAGTAATACAACCTAGTCATTCCAACCAAGGCAGAGCACATCGTGTGCTTGTATAGTATAAAATACATCAAGCAAACTTCCCCACAACAAATTACACTGAAATAGCCATCCAACTAGACAATGAAGTGATTTGTCTAGAAATATATTTACAAAAAGCTAGGGAAGCTCAAGAAGCTTTGCATGTTACATTTCAAGATTAGCACTTAGAAAACATCTTAGTAGAACAAACAAATGAAGAAAATTGACAAGAGAACCCACCATAGGGTCAAGAAGTTTAAAGATCAAAGGCTGCAACCCCTACAGATCTTATAGCCACCTTGGTCCAATAGATCAAGACACTAGAAGCTGGAGGAGTAGAACAACCACCTCAAAACAAACCTAAACAAATAACTATAACACGAATGGATCCACTTAGTGTTAGATTTGAACAAAATGAGGGGGAAACTCAAACCCCCCATACTTGAGCTTCTATTCATGAAACACTAGCAATGACACAATGCAACAACTTAGCAACCTAGTGGAGCCTAGCCAACACAAAATTATCAGGCTCCTACAACATACCAACAAATGCAACCAATATATCCATCCATGCATGGATATCAAAAGAACCTTCAACACCAACAAATCTCATCCATGGGGCTCATGTTTTCAACACCAACATCTCAAAGTGCATTCTCTAGAACTTACCTAGAGTACCTAAAGGAACCTCTAGATTATAACATTTGTAAAGTTTTCTTTCCATGTCCTCTCCTAGATCTACCAAAATTTAAATGGGAGGGAGACCCAAACTCGTATATCAAGCCTACACCATAACTATAAGTGAATACAAATTGTTGTTAGGAAGACCCTGGATTCATAAAATAAATGTAGTACCTTCAACCTTGTTTTAGTAAGTTCACTTTCTACACCTCAAGAAGATATACGTCACAAAAGGAGACCCTGAGACATTTAGCATGCTTAAAACTGATGTATCTAAGAAAAGGATAGGTATTCCAATTGACTATGAAGTATCCACAAATAAAATTTACATACCAGATCTAACCCCTCAATCCATACATTTAAGAAAGAAAGATGACCAAATTGAAACCATCAATGACATGAAGAAAAAAATAATAGAAAAAGGGGAGTCATCAAAATAAGGGTTAGCTATCTCGAAGGAGACAATAACTAAAACAATAGAGTTGTTAGAAAAGGATAGTCCCATACAATTTCATCTTAATGTTTGTGCCATCAATGTGTTCACTGATCCAGAAGAATAAGAAGAATAAATGATTCAACCAACCAAATCAAGACAAATGAAAAATGAAATTTCTCCTAGATCCCATATTGGCCTATGCCTAAAAATCAATTTCAAATAAGAATGATTGATCTAATTGAGATAGATCTAGGTGCAATTTGTTGATGCCAAAGAGGAATCTTTAAAGAGTTACACTCCTTTGACACCACCAAGGAAAACCTCTTCAAGTGAGCCGTATACACCTTTGAACCTAATATCAAATAATTCCTACATGCCCCTTACACCCCCTAATGAGGCATACACTCTTTGGACACCTCCAACACAAATGGACTCTACAAATCATTATCATTCCTACTCAATCAACAATAAGTCCACAAATAACCCCAAAATTTCATCCAAAGATCTGAGAGTTCCCAAATCACATGAACCACCTTCAACTTCAACTTCAATGCAATCAAATGACATGTGGGAACCCCCACAAATCCAAATTGAGATGATAGAAAGATTTCCAAATGAAGATGAGTTGAGTGTGAGAGAATTTTAAAAAGAAAAGAGGTTGCAAATAACCATTGGGATAGAAGACCTTGCCATCCTTGATTTTCTAGAAAATTATGTAGGTTATTTCATGGACCTATGATTGGAACCAAATAAAAAAACAAGTGTAAGCTTTGTCCCTCCATAAGGACAATGGGAGCCTCAAACTCCCTTCAAATTGTTCCAATTTTTATAAATCATTCAAGAGGAAATTGAAGTTAAATTTTACATGCAAGATGAGTTTGACTTGCTCACAGAGTTATTAAACAATGGCATGACCCTATATTGGACCCCCTCTCACCAACATGAATATCAGTCCTTAGTACATATCACATTGCCCCAGGTCACCACAAACATACTTGATTAATGTGAAACCACAACTAGACCTTTCAGGGTAGGAGAGATAGTCTTTAGAAAAGGTAGCACTAAAAACACAAAGCAAAGGAAAAAGAAAAAAATACAAATTTTTTTGGAAAGGGCCATATATGGTTAGGAAGATGTAAGAAATGACACTTACCTCTTGTGTACCATGGAAGGTGAAGAATTTAGTGAAATGGTCAACATATTTCATTTGAAGAAATATTATATCTAAAAAATCCATAAAAAAGTATAAAAATATAAAAATACAAAAAAAATGAAAACTTACAAAATCCATAAAAATTACAAAACTTGTGAAAACGCCAAAAAACCATGCATTCTCATTTTTTCCCATGCATTTGTTATTGATATGCTCTTATATGATTTTCCTCTTAGCAAGGAGTCTAAGGTTGCCTAGTATAGGTTGTCTCTTCTAAGCATTAGAGATTACCAAATAATCACCACCATCTATCATTACCCCATTTACATTCCTAACAAGTTTAAATGAAGTCAAGTTATTAGCATTATACTAATCCCAGTATTAATAAATCATTCTATCATTACCCCCTTTACCCAATAGAATCTTGCAAGTAGACCTTCCCTAATCCTTCTTAGTGGAGGGGAATATCCTAGAGGTAGTGAAAGCTCTAAGTGGTGTCCAACCCATTATCCATCCTAGCCAAAAACATCAGGTGGATTAGAACTCTACAAAGCAATAAAAATAGAGGGTATAAAAAAGAGAGATCAGAAAAGAGTCAAAGAAAAAAGTGACACAAAGAGAGAGGGAGAGAGAGTTAGGAAAAATCACCACAAAAAAAGGAGAAAAAGAAAAGAAAGGAAAAGAAAAAATGAAAAAGAGATAATTGTTAATGTCTATACTCTTGGGTGGAGATAAATCTGAGCTCAAAATTATGAAGGTGAAATCCATTAGAAAAAATATAAAAGAGAGGTATAAAACATACACATGCACTAGTTGGGCAAAGCTGAGAGTCTAGCTATCTTTTAGGGCCATCTTTTTGTTTGGATCCTTTCCTTAACCCTAGATCTCACTTGTTAGCCATCTGATCTAACTCTAGAAGGTGCTAATAAATTTTGTTGCTTATATGAGTTGAAAGTTGATCAAAGTGTTTTATCTAGATAACGACTAGTGTTTAGTCTTTTACAAAGTTGCATTTAGAAATTGTTCCATTTCCTACCCATTCCCACTTGATTTCCTAATAAAATTCCATCTCAAAATCTAGCAGGTCACCCTAAACTAGGTCAACTTGCAATCCCCTAGGACAAAAATCCTAGTAAAGAGAAATCACATCTGTTAAGTTCCATATGCATATCATTAAAAATAAGCAATAATTCATGTCATAATTCATGGCATCCATAAAAGTAGAAAGGATAGAAAGATCTACAACATTTGCATTCATATGTGTTTTACATGCATACATGTTCACATTACATCTCATTCATAGTAGAAAATATAAAAATAACATTATCATAGTACCATCATCCATGTGTGAATCATAGAGCATATAAATAATAAATTAACCGTTCATGTGCAAAAGAGATAAAACAGAGTATAAGATATCAACTGCAACCATACATAGAACTCAACCAATTAGGGCCATAACAATAAGTGCACATCAATGTATGAGTACAAGTCACTCCACCATTAGAGTTCAAAAAGATAAAAATAATACATTCACATGTGTGAATATCCCCATGCAAGGGGGCAAGCAAAAACTTAACAAAAAGTAGGTCTCTCTAGGACCTCAAGGATGAATCTGACCTATGGAACCATCTAGGCTCTTAATGCTCTACGATCTCCTCCATCTATCCACTACATTCTAAAGCTCTATGAGTCCTATGAGCATGAGAAGGGATCTGAATATGAATGCATGAATGTGATGGTCTTATAGTCTGAGTTTTTGAAAGAGTAGAATTCTATCTATGGACCCCTAGGCTACTTGA